>CABFOW010001432.1:8011-46481 GCA_902141385.1 Timema californicum
CCCCCCCCTAGTAGGCCTACTTTAATTGCTGCCTCACTCTCCATGATCTAAGTTCTTAGTGAGATTAATAGGATAGATATAGAGAAGGGGAACAAAATGAGTTCTTGGTTAACCTATTTCGATTTTGGCTGTCATTAGAACCTTCCGTTGCCCCAACTTTTTTAATCATGTAATCAGTGTGGTATAAAAGCAGAGTGCATGAGAGAGACTATATAGTACAGTTAGAATTGGTTGAAGGAACTAACATGACTATGTCACTCTTCAATTGATCTATCAAATTATTAAAATGTGCTTGGTCTGCCAGTGGCATGTGTAAAAAAACTGTATTTTATTGTAGAAAAAAAAAGTGGAGATTATATGAAGGCTAAACCAATCATAACTATAATCACTAAAGTGGTATTAGTAATATTGTGCAATTGATTTATATATGTGAACATTAACTATAGATAAAAAGTGAAAAAGTAAAGAAAATGTTTGTAAAGGCATCGGTTATGTTTGAAATAGGCCTATCTTGGTTCTTCTTACAAGAATATTGCCATTAATGTCTAAAAAATAGATAGATTCTTGGAATGCATTTAACGTAAAACAGCACAAGATTATTTGGATGTTATTTAGGGCTGGTAGGTACTAAAACCAAGAAATTGGCAAATTTTTTACCGTCACTGTATCTTACAACCAGCTTGGGTTATAAGTATATGAACTAATTAAGCCCTACACCAACAAATTAAATCGTGGATAGTAAAAAAAATCACAAGTTTTTTTAGCATCACATCTTACTAGTTATACAGCCGTTATACATACAGTTCTCTTGATAAGAGTTTGATTAGACAAGGTGAATACACATACTAGTGAAGAATTTCAACCTTGTATTTTTTAGTATTTTAGGTGATAATAAAAAGACTATAAATAATAGGTCTAATTGCAAGAAAATTCAGTATCTGCAGTTTCCTTCCAGGACATCTGGTAATAACAAAATTTTCCAACAAATTACTAAAGCCTTTACCCTTGTCGAATTAGAAAAGATTTAAAGAAACAATAGAGCCCTCGTGTTAAGATTTCTATCCCTATGCTCTAGTAGGCCATGCAACTGTTAATTTATTTATGGTAATCTCAAGTGTGATGAGAAAGAGTTTCCTATACAAAGAAAAATTACCATAGCAACAATTTGAATTAAAGTTCCTAGCCTATTTCAATAAAGCCAGAAGCCAAACAGCCGCCTAATTATGGTTTGGATATAAAGATACAACATACAAATTAATGCTTTATATGGGCTGTAATATTAAGTATGGGCACATTTTTAGATTAAAGATTAACATTAAACAAAAAAAACTCGGATAATCAGTTTTGGCGCCATCTGAAGTTAAGTTTGTAATTTAACTAGGTACACCTAAAGGTTGATAGCAATTAAATAATCAATGAGTGAATTAAATTAACATTAGATATTTTTAAGTTAAGTAAAACCTACCACTTCTTTGCATTTCTTTTCAGGAGCACTATTAACCACAAATAAACATAACGGATAAAACACCCACTATAGAAAAATTCCTTTTTACAAATCCACCTTGAAATGAAAGTTTTTTATTTTGTACTTGTCAAAATTCGATGATATTAAAATCGACCTATCGAATTTCAAATCTCAACAAGTTGTGTCAAAATTCAAAGTTGAATAAAAGGATGATATGGAAGTAGTAAACAAAAAGATAGATAGAAAAGTAAATTAAATTAAATGAGGGTACAGTCGATACAATAACAATAATTTTATTTTTTAATAAAACATAAATATTAAAGATATCATTTAAGTTGAGTCACATTTATTTAAAGAGAAGATTTTGATAAAATTCACAAATGTATCGCCATTCTTAGTAAGCAATGATGAAATAGGTTTTGTATTTTTAGGTACCGTAATACTAAGAAAATACAAATGCAATAAAGTACAAATAATCAACCATTTATGTTTGATTTGAACGTTTATCCTCCTTCTTAGATTATGGCTAATTTGTTTCTAAGATATTACTTTCTCAATACCAATGGCAAGGTAACATGGTATGAAAAATATACAGGAGGGAATCATTTACTCTACATGAAGACAAACACAAGCGTTAAGAAAATTCAGAAAGTTCGTTATTTTACAAAAAGTTTAATAAATATAAGAGACAGTAAAGGGGGAGAGATCTAATGAGTATAAATAAATCCCTTAGTAAAATTATTGACAAAAAAACATAAAAAATACACTTGGGAAGTAGGTATAAGACTGCAAACAATTAATTCGTTTAATATAATCTTAAAATACAGAAGTGATAAATGTAACAAACCAGAATACCGGCGCAAAGTTAATAAGCAATATAAGCAAGTCCTCAGGATAACGATTAGCCTGACATCACCTTTCAAAGGGACCATCCCCCAAAAAGTAGATTATATGAATTCGAGTAACCAAAATGTTAAGTTAACTTTCAGTTACAGAAGATAAAAACCAAAGAATAAAATTAAATTAATGAAAAGAGAGGGAAAATGACAGGAATTTAAATACAAAAGTTCAAAGTTGAATTACATTGTCTAGTCAAAGAAAGTAACAAAGCTATGTGCACACGTTACACAAATTATTTTAGTGTAATAAGTTAATAAACAAAAAGATTTAGAGTTTAAGAATAAATAAGAATATTTATAGTCCAAATGTTGTCTGGAAGACCCACCAAAAATGAATTTAAAAAATACCTAATCAAAGACAAGTTTACACAAAAAAATCGCATTAATCTTAAATTTTATTAAAGGTGAGGATACCGTCAAACCTGTTCCAATGTTGTGATGAGTGTGTCTCTGAACGCCGTTTGGCTGTTTCCAGACTCTGAATATCCACCTTGACAGAAACGCCAAGCTAAATCATCATAGAAAGGGCTGATTTTCTGTTTGAATACCCAGTCACTGTTTTGACTCTTGACCTCGTGAATGAAATTTAATACCTGATAAAATGAAACCGATTAAATGTGTGTGTCTCTGAAAGTCCAAGCACAATGCTTTATACCAAATATCTTCCAGAGGCCAACTATGGAGCGAACCAATCACAGTTTTAAAACACGGGGCGTGTATGCCGACGTTCCCATAACAAAGCCAAAAGACTATACAATCTCGGTGCACAGCCATGGGAACTATTCAATACCAGCGCTCCAGAGAGTAATGCCCTTTCCTCTTACGCCTAACGCTCAACATGCATAATTCGTTCTTTTTGTTGGAGGCTGTAGGCCATAGCCTAGTGTGATATAAACAAGGTTAGCAACATGACCAGACGAAAAGGAAAAATTAAAAGTGAAAAACGTACCACCAGATCAGTTAAAATTACAGGAAGGACCAAGGCCCTAATTGTCAGCTGAAGCAGAACGATGTATTCGTGCAAAAGAAGGCATACTGTTGCTAAAAATACTTAAAGTGTGATTTCTAATGAAGAGAGTAGAATATGTAAGCCATAACCTAATGTGATATAAACAAGGTTGGAAACATGAGTAAACAAACAATATATCAACAGAGGCCTAGCTGAATCAACCTTGGTGAATCCGCGAAATACCACACAATGTTCGGGACAAATCACCAGAGACCGGATACACTCGGCACTTGGGATATGAAGGACGTCATCTAACAAAGCAGGCTAACTATGTAGGAGCGAGAATAGAGCTGGTGTGTGTAAGTTTATGGGTAGCAGGAGAAGTAACCATTGCGAAGTTTGTAACGTTTCCAGCGGTACAATCAGTCTACTCAATAATTGGTCATTTTATCATTTATCTGACTTTTTTCAGTTGTAGACCTAGTTAAAAAGCCCTGTTTCTCTTTTCTTAAAAATATCATTATTGTTTGAGATATATTATTGACAAACCTAAAATTATATTCAGAATTAATGTAGTTCAGCAGTACTCTAAAACAAAGACTGGATTTGAACTAAAGGATATAAGAGTCGTATGTTGTCAAGCCTATCTTTGGATACTGTCTTAACCGGGAGATAAACACAAAGAGGTCTTGAATTACTGGCGCTCTTCTCAATAATTATCTGTCAAGAGGAGTTCCCCATAAGTACTAACATTTCCATACATACATAATTTTTTTAACAGACAGAGAAGCTATATATACATAAATACTACCTCACTTGATCAGTTCACACGGAATCTTGAACTATTGAATAGATAATTTCCACAGAGAAAGAGTGAGAGAGAGATCACGTGGGCAACAGAGTTGTGACTTGACGGGACAAATTCTCAACAGCAGAATGATGTTAAAAACAAAGAGCAACTGATGAGTGAGGTAGCATGTATAAGGGGTGGCAACATCTCCAAAATTTGTAGCCAGAAAATAGAAATATAGGAAAAGGAGGGGGTGGAAATAGCCACTACAGAGAAACTATTAACAAATATGATTTCAGGTTTAGTACAGAGTCAGGCAAATCAAAAGAAAATACCGAAATACACTGAGTAAACTACGGTGTCTCACTTGGAGACTAAAGTTATATTCAACAAATTGTGTTGTTTTTTTACTGTACCTAAGATTATTGCTGAGGGAACTGCAGGTCTAATGGAGAAAAACTTTATATTTGCTATCTCTCAGTTAACTCTTGCCAAATATTCTCGCTCTCGGTTATTTCTAAAGGTGGTATTATTGGGTAGCTACTGGCAACCTCGACTAACCAGCGTTGCAAAATTTGTATTATATTTGAGGGAAGATTGACTACTCAAAAACGAGATGATGGCAACGTTGTTTCCCAATAGTAGCAGCTCCCCAGTGATGGTATCTAGTATATACGCTAAATCTAAACAAATTACTCAAAATGTCACCAGCAGGATCCAATCACGTAAAGGCTTCATATCAATAAATAGAGGCTTCATTCGAACTAAAAATGGTAATTAACTGCGCCGACTTTTGGGAATATTTTTGAACCTATCATGAGTATACTGTTAGGTATAAGTTAAGAGCAAAAGGAACAAGCTCTTCTCTTTGAGACTATGTGAACACCTTTTTAATCTTTCGTCTTTCGGTTCTCTTTTTAAAATGCTTGAGCAAACTTTGTTTTTAATCATCTCATACCGTCACCGTTAATCCAGTCTAACACGAGATTAGTGAGTTAACCCATGCAACTACTGGTGTGGGTTATATTTTGTAATTATCACAGACTACTTTAAATCTTATTTTTTGGAGAATGATGTTTTATTAATTAAACTGAACTGAAATCTACAATTTGTGTTATATATCCTAAATTATTATGTTTTAACTTTAAATATTCTCTTTTTTGCGATCATAACTATACTGTCGGGTAAAAAATAAATTAAAAAATCTATGTTCGAAAACACAGATGTTCAAAAAATAATCGTGATACAGTTTACATCCAAGTTGCTCTAAAATCCAATACTTTAATTGTATAGATTTTTTTGAATTTTATATTTTAACATTTTTTAACGAAGATCCAAAAGACCCCAGGGAAGATAAGGCATGAGAGGGAAGATAAAAAATCTCCATTGAGATTAATTTAAGGTAGATTGACTATCAGGCGATGGATTGAATAAACTTGACTCAGGATAGTCACATGGAAAACTTATGTTCATGTTATTTGAAACTTTGGAATTGATAATGACATATTATAAATATTAAGTAATTACTTACTCATTTAAATAATTTAATTCATACCTTCTACAATAAAATTTAACAAATTAGATAATTCATTTACGACCACATTAAAAAAAAGTCGTCACAATGTATGCAAACATTTTAGTCGGCCATAAATTAGTTAATTTCGTTAAAATAGATTCAATATTCTAGGTTTAGCCAAGTTAAAAAATGGCGTGCTTCTTATTTGATTACAAACCTTACACGCTCACTCCCACTTGAGAGATGGAACTGAAAAAATAGATCTTTCCTGCCATGGGTACAGCTGCTCCAACGACATGAGCGCCAGGGATTGAGCATGTTACAGTGATGCGAACATAAAAAATTAGGACAGTACTAATATAACTGTTTGTAACAGGCGACGTGAAGTCAGCTTAGAGCAATTAGTTGTTTTGTTCAAGTAAAATTTAGAACAGTTCTACAATAGTGATGCGTACAGCCAACCGTTGGTTAGGATCAGGTGGAGCAAGATGTTCTCTCTAAGGTGACGCGAACACCTTAGTAATCCTTTCAGTTCTCTTTTTAGAAATGATGTAATCAAACTTTGTTTTGGTCATACAATAACATCACCGGTAATCCAATCCAACACAAGAGTAGTGAATTAGACCAAGCAACCACTAACAAACTTTAAATCATATTTCTAGAGAATTGTGCTTTTTAATTTTACAAAAACCATCTAAAGTCCTCAATTTTCGTTAGATCTCCCAGTGCATTTTTAAAAAAAAGTTTCACTACACTCGTTTTTTGAGACTACAAAATACTCGCGGCAAAAAACAAACCAAGAATAATTGTAGAATAAGCTTACAACCAAATCACTCTAAAACTTTAATTATATTTATTTTTTATGGAATTTTATATTCTAACAGTTGCTAAGGGAGAATATTTTCTTGTAGTAAACTCAAATTAGTCGATATTTTTAAATAAATTTATTATATTAGATTAAGCCTAACATGAAAATGTAGCGTTTTTTATTCTTCTTCTGTTTCAAACCTCATTCCTACTCAAGTGATGGAAAAGAAACAGCAGTTATTTTCTACCATGGCTACAGTTTCTACGGTGACGAGTCGACCTGATTTAATGGGGTGAACTCAAAATTAATCTTGGGTGTACTAACATAACTGTTAATAACAGGTGACATGAACACAGAATTTTATTTATTTGGTAAATAAATAAATACTATTAATTGCCCTACACCCAATATAATTTCTGAAGTAACTTAAAGTCTTACGGATAAATGTTTAATCTTCACTTTCTCTCAGTTAAATGATGCCAAATCTCCTCACTCTCAGTGAAGTCTTAAGTTGGTGCGCTGGGGTAAGGAGTTACTGTTAGCCTCAAATATCCAGCGTGGTGAAACTTGTCTTATATTTGAGGGGAGATTGACCAGATAAAAATTAGAGAATGACAAATCTGTTTTCCATTAGTAGCTATGCAGTTCCCTTAGCGATGATATCCAGTATGAAAAATTGAAATACTGGGGTGTGTGAGACAAAAGTAAACTAAAATTATAATCAAAGACCGCTCTCTTCAACTCAATTGGCAGCACAGGTAGAAACTATTTTTACTTAGCCACAGAAGCTGGCCAAATAGGAGTCCATAGCATGTTGTACTGGTTCACATAAGCGCTAATGTAGCATTTTTTGCTACAAGTGCAAACATCTAAGTCGTAAAACAGAGACTTACCCCAACGCACGGATGTCGACCCCAGTTGAGCCAGCTACGAACAGTACACTCCCAACCACAAATAACGCGCCCGGCCTCAACAATATGCCACGATAGAGTGAGCCGGAACCTCTCCAATAAACACGCGCAAAAAAAAACCAAGCCAAAGAACTTCAGAAGAAAAGAAGAGAGACTCCACCCCAGTGTCCAGGCTGTTCCCAAGTGGTCTAGAAACGTATGGAAAATTCTATCGCGTGTGGATTCCTCCCCTTATTTATTCTATTTAGATTACCACCCCTCCCCACGTGGTCCCTTCGTTCTGTGTTCCGTGAGTTGTGCTGAATGATATATAAGACTGGTTGTGAAAATGATAGAGCACTCTTGGACTTACTTCGCTAATAGTTGGACGAGGCTGAGGCTTCGGTTATTATTTATAAAATGTAAGCAAAATTCTCTTTCGGCGTATTTATTTACTTTCCGTATTATAAATTATCTTTCGGCAAAATATTAATATTTTCTTTTATTGAAATGATTAGACTCTGTTCACAAATGATTAAGCAGAGACTTTAGATAATTTTTAAATATAGGGATCTTAAAAGTTTGGCATACTAGTAACGCAGAAAACTACCTACAACGGTTTTAAGCTGAATAATTCAAATTTTATACAGTAATGTGATCTGTGATAACAAGCACAAACATTAAATTCATGAGGTGGACACTCTTATAGAACTAGCCGATCACGTAAACTAGTTTGAGGCACCATTGCTAGTTTAGTTTAGTTTATTCGTTAAAGAGACATAATACATACATTTTTATGGATAAAGAGATTATTATTATTATTTAGCACCACCTCTTACTATTCGTTCGGGTTATACGATTTAAGTACTAATTACGCTAATGGATTAGGAATTAAAAAGGTTGAATTAGAGGAAGTGAACCTGCATTTGCGTGGAGGGAGAGTGGAAAACCGTTAAGGAAAAACCACCCCAGTTCACCCAACCAAGATTCGAACCTTGATATCCCCGTCCTCAGCAGTCGAGCTTAACACGACTAGCGCGTTAGCCAACTACACCACCGAGGCGGGTAAAGAGAATACAAATACCAACATTAAAGTTCTATCTAATTACTATCGTTAGTATCAGCTTGCAATGTCGTCACATAGGAATGCGCATGTGTGGACGTGAAGTCTACAGAAAAGTAATTGTGGAGTCTATACAAAATTTGCCATTAGTTTTGTTAGCAATTTGTCGTTTATTTTAAAGGAGTTTAGCTAGATTTTCCGGATTTCATAAGGCGGTTTATTTATAGAATATTGGTTTTAGTTACATTTGATTGAATTTTATATAAGAATTGATTAATTAACTTTCCTCAATAGACAATGCGTTGTATTCCAAGTGTAACGTCTCGCTTTGAATATCTTAGGTCGAGGCATTAACGCCGCGAGCGCTAGCTATTTAGTTCTACTTGCCAACATTAGAGTGGAATTTTTATACTGATCCTTTGTCTATACTCACTTAAATAAAATGGCGGAAAACTCAAAGAGTGTACCTTTTTGTGAGAAATCACATCTTTATCTAATGAAGCAAATTAAAAAGTATCCTATTCTAGAAAATAAAAAATCTGACGTTATGACAATGGCAGCTAAAAAGAGAGCGTGGGAGGAAATAACTAGGTATTTCAACTCTAACGGCAATTTCCAAAGGGTGAGTGTGATTATCATTTTAATAGGACTTTCGTGGGGAATGCCAGGTCTCCACCGTGGTTCGGATTCCACGTTAAACTGTAGGTCCTCCATTTCATCTCACAATCACCCTACCATTGCACATTAGCGTAAGTGCGTATAACCCGAACGGGTAGTAAGACGCGGTGCTAATAATAATAATAATAGGCCTTTCATTAGCAGTTTTTATAATAACAATGAATTATAATGTTACCAAGGCGTTTGCTTGTTGGAATAAATTCTAATAAAATTAAGTAATTAAATTATTTTTCATTTACGCTTTGTTCTTTCCTCGAATAATATGACAGTAGATGAGCTAAGATCGAGCGTTTTGGTTTGTACCAAAATTGTCTAGGGGATCCTTGGAAGAATCCTTGAGTTATACTTCTGATGAAATCACAGTAATCACAAACCTATTATAGAAGACAGCATCAGCCAATCAAACTCTTTAGTACCTACCAATGATCTTAGAAACATTGCCAGTGAGAGAATATTTAGTATTGGCTGTATCCGAATAGTCAAGTACACTTGACTTGATGCAGTCTTGATAATTTTACACTTCTCGCGGTTTTCATAGTGAAGAACTGCATCAAACTATTCGAACGGCAACACACTTGGGCCCACAGTGCTGCTTCCTAACGAATAATTTGTGTAAGTTGATGCTCAACAGACGAAAGGATAATACTCAAATAATTGCCAGTCAAACACCGCATGACTCGTAGCTTTCGTATCCATGGTTACCAAGACCTCGAGAAAACTACATTGGTCTAGTCCGCGACTATTCGGACAGATCTACACTGGGTCACGTGATTGCCAATGCAGCTATCAACGCCACGAGCCAACACGCCGCCGCGTAAGTAGACTATTCGGATACAGCTATTGCTATAGTCGCATGTAAACAGTGCACGCTAAGTGAGATATTTTATAATTTTTTTCTGTGTCATATAATGATACATTTTATATTTTTAACTATTGATTCATCCTAACCTAACACCTGAAGTAAACAAATATTGTTGTACCACTTTGTGAAGGCAGGGTTGTTATAATTTTACCCAGCCCAAAAAAACACCTCGGTTTTATTTAAAAAATCACTAATTATTATATTTTGCATACAAGATACCAAGGAACATTTAAGTTTGAATAACTCAAAACTATGTTTTTTGACTTGTTCCCTTTTTCCTGCCCACCACGGAATTATTATATTTTGCATACAAATCAATTGTCAAATTTTTGAAAATGATTAGTCACTATGTTGAAAAACAATTTTGGTTCAAACCCAATAACAACAACAATAATAATAATAAAAAATTGGTTAGTATTTGGTATTATACACAATTTTTGAACTTAAGGATTTTATACAATAGACTAAGCTATAAAATATGGTTTGATTGGTCGAACAAAATATCTTCAACTAGCACCTTATTTGAGATAATATCATTTTAACTACTTACACTGTATTGTAGCAATTAACCTTCAGGTTTCTAACAAAGTAAGTAAATTTATACAAGAGAATTGTAAGACTTTTTTTTTGGAAGGCTAGTAGTTTTATGATCCAAATTAATTTATGAATACATCTACTTGAGTTCTGATGTTGAGTGCATTGATAACTGTTTAGTTCTAGAAAACCTAACATTTAAAGTTATTTTAGAAGGTCTCTCTTATTGATTTGTTGTTTATAAATAATAATTCATTGGTGAAGTATTATGTATCAATGAAAACATGCTTCTGATTTTCACACGAAACATACTATTGTCATAAATTTTACTGTGAAAGTGTCAACTAAAGTAATCTTACCAAAAACATGATTACAGTAATTTGGAAGCTAAAGGTGGCAAACTAATTAATGTTATAGGTCTACATGTTTTAGTTCTTCCAGTCCTTAAGTAGTTTTTAGGTATGCCAGGAAAAATCTGCATTTATACAATCAAACCAATAATTATTTTAATAGTTTTATGAATTGTATTCATATAATTTTATGAATGATTCCAGCGCTCTCTTGTTCAGCTGCGGAAACATTGGGATAATGTGAAGACACGGCGGAAGAAGGAATTAGTCAAAGAAACAAGGGACCTGGGGAATACTGAAGGTGGGCTTTACAAGCCTCTCAGGACATTATGCCCCGAGGTCGAGATGGTAGCTCCCAACCCAAACTACCTTCTTGGTTATCAATGGGATGGAGATACAGTGGCAATTGAAGATGCAGCTACCAAGAGCCACAAAATATCTGCCCCAGAGGTGACTGCTACCCTTTCAACTGGTACAACTCTTGCTGGCACTAGCGGATTGGATTGTCTCAACACAGCGGGTAGGTGCAATTTCAAATACGGTAGGCCTACCGCTTAAGAGACATTCATAATGACTCACACAAATTAAGTTTTTTTAGTTTATAACTATAATTACAAATTTTAATCAACGAATAATTAACATTAATTTTTTACTAAGTGTGTACTATAAGCTAGTGATGTTACTAGTTAGATATGTTAATCAGAACAACCTTGCTATTTTAATAATAAATTACCAAGTTAATTCTACAATTATTATTACACAGCATATATATATATAATTTTTGTTTTAGCACTCCATCTTACTACCAGTTTAGGTTATAGTCATATGTACTAATTACAATAATGAGCTAGGAATGAGGAAAGTTAAATTTTCATAGAAAGTGTATCCGCATTTGTGTGGAGGTAGACTGGAAAACTGTTTTGGAAAAACCACCCTCAGTATACCCAACCGAGATTCAAACCCCAACCACCCTATCATTGGCAGTCTAGTCTGATATGAGAGTGACACTTTAGACCTCTAGGCCACTGAAGAAGATCACAACATATTGATTGTATTAAAACAACTTCAATATGTACAGTCGGTATTAGGTTGCTGCTTAAAATCCAACTTTTGAAATATCATTGGGGCACCTTGCTATTTTGTCTCCTTATTGACAAACGGGTATAGTTAAAATCTTATCGAATTTAATTGAATTTTAGAAGTCGCTAGCTACCGCACATCAAAGTTTTGTAAAAATTTGTCATTTTAACTTGAAGGGATTGTTATAGCCTGAGCCAAAAACTGTTTATTACTATTATACCACAATTTCAAAGTAAATCTAAACATTAAGATGGGTTAAGAAAAAAAGAAGAGAAGAATGGCAGAATAAACTGGAAGATCTTTTTAATATTGCCCATGCCGATGTTCTAAGAACTATTCATATTCAGGAAGACAAAGAATTTCTTCTTGGTCAGTGAGAAAAAGGACATCCTGGCAAGATTGGAAGCATAGGTAAATAATAACAAAAAAAATAATCTAAAGCTGAAAAAATAAAAGCTCGTGTAAAGAGAATGTGGGAGCAAGAAAGAGGAGGAGATTATTAAATCAATCAATGAGATAACTCCAATTCCATTGTCTTCTTCTTTAAGTGAAGAGGAGATCAATTCATCTGATAAATGTGCTCCTGCTGATCAAGGTTCCTCAACCTCTGAAAAAGCTTTGCAGGAAGAACCTTCTTGATGATGAATTGGCTGCTTTATGTTTCAAAACTAAGTGATAGAAAAGCAGATGTCGTACTGACGACCTCACAATACAGTGTTAACAATTCGTCTATCCATCGTTAACATATAATGTGTTGACAAAAGATTGTGAAATCTATGAAGAGTGTATTTATGCCAGAAGTCCCCATCACTATTCACTAAGATGGAAAAAGATAAAAGATATCGCCAGAAATGAAAACATGCATCGCTAATGTGCTTGGGAGTTCAACCAGTCTAGAGATATTGTTCAAAAGATTTAAAAGCACCTGGAACACTTAACAAATATACTGAATTTAAAACTGTCGCTTCTAATGCTTCTACCCTGAGCGAAGTCCGAAATATTACCCCTGACAAGATCTCTTTTCCCCAGAAACAACTTTAAAAGATCCAACCACAAGATGACTACAAGTAATTACTAGGTACCTTACCTTATCTCTATTAGGGCACCTGCTGGGCTTAATTAAAGGTGTATTTATTCAGAGATTTCAAGCTGGAGAAGAGAAGGGAATTTGTGACATCTGCATTTTTAGAGTAATAATTTACATACAATTCTGGTTCCAAGGAGTCTCGGAGTTTTTTGCACTTGGAAAAGATCTGCAGCTCCTAAAAGATCTAAAAAATTACAAGACATGTTGTCCATAGTCGACATGAAGAAGTTTATTGACCACCTATGGTAGGCCTATCCATCAAAGGACCTGGTTGCATTATCTTTTTTTAACAGAAGAAGTTTAATCTCTAACAAAGTGGAAGATGGTGGATGCCTTGAACAATGAAGGAATGGAGTATCCACTGAAATATGTATGTATCCTGATCTTATTGATAAGAAAAATATAGAAGATTTTGTTTCTTGCAACACTTCAATACTAGACCTATAGGTATTCCATCAGAATTCCTATAGAAAAATGTTGCAATTTGGGAGGAAGATAAGTATAATACAAGTAGAGAAATTGTTTGTTCTATAAGGGTTGTCAACGCTATTACAGATTGAGGAGTAGCATTGATGGAGGAATACAACAAACTACTCAACACAAATGAAGAACAAAAACAGTACTTGTTAATGGTGAAACAATCCAGACATAAATACCCTGAAATGAGAACATGTATTTTTTTATCCTAATTTTTATTCTAAACAATGTTTACACGTGTTATTTTATTTATATATATTTGTTAAACATACATAAATATTAAAAAACAAAAATAAGTACATTTTATATAATATCCGAGAAATATTTATATATATATAACTAGTTTGTGATTTTTTAAAAGAATCTCAAATTTCAAGGCCTGGTAGTGACCCCTAAAACTTATCTAAGAAATATATATTAAAAAAACATGTGTTGCTTTCTCATGACTAAGAACACAAAACCTAAAAAATAGTTTTTTTGGGACACATAAGCAGCACCCTAGTAGGTATCGAAGTTTTCAAGGTGAGTAAATTATGCATACTTCTGAATTGGCCTCTCCTTTCGCTGTGTAGCTTTTGCTATGGGTTTCCTTATCACAGCTTAGCACTTTAATAATATTTTAGAAATATTTATCTAAAAATATCTTTGTAGAATATCAATAAGAAATAAAACTTGCCCCTGTTTAAAGTGTTTGTCTTGTGTCTAGTACAATGGTCTCAAACTCAAATTAGTCAAAGGGCCAGGTTAACAAAATCGAGGCATGTCGCGGGCCAGAGCCTGTTTATATCATTTTATTTCATACTTTTTTTGTGACGCATCTTACTACTCATCCAGATAATGAGGAATTTATTACTCTAATAGTGAAGGGATCAGGAAGGTTTAATTAAAAGTAAATGTACCTGAATTTGCATGGAAGGAGAGTGTGAAACCAGATAAGAGAAATAAATTAGTGCATGCAGCTGGAGTTAGACGCTCCATCTTCCCGTCACCGGAAAACAGGATCAGAGGTGCCTCACATTTAGTCCATGGTCCTGCCGATGCATGTATATACATTATTACTAGATATTTAATGATACTGGTAGGGGAGAGTGGGGCACACTGTTTTAAGTTTGGTGGATATACTCAATGTCTAGCAGTTACTAAAAAATAAAGCTCATTTTTTAGCTTCAAATGTAAGTATTTATAATTTGTTTTGTAAGAATATTTATACTAAGAAGGCTATATTTAAACTTTACTTATTTATCAAAAATAAATTTTGATTTTCTGAGTTTTTAATCCATTACTTATCAACAGTGATACTATAACCATTTTATTCAGAAACATAGAATGTCTCCTAGAGGGGTAGTTTGGTACAGGGTTTGTGGGAAACTATGGCACAGTTGTACCATTGTACCCCACCTTAAACTTTAATGCTTGCCTCCTTCTTAAATATATTCCATTCACGGTAGGAGTTACTCTCTGAAAGGTCTTTTTTCCTACCAATATCCTACTATATAGTAGATTTATGGTAGGGAAAAAGGCCTTTCAGAAGTCAATTCCTACGGTGAATGGAATATACTGTTAAAATGTTGAATTTGGTATTTTAGCTTGTTTAAATACCTTATGGATATAATTCTTGAATAAGCAGTTAAAACTACAATAATGAAAATATTTTAATATGTTAAAATTTAAAATATATTTTGCCTTTATTGTTTGTTGAACTAGGCCTTTATATAATTTTGGCGTTAAAGCAGCCAGAAAATACTATTAATTTATTTAATTTAACACATAGGTCCAGAAATGAGACATTTCAAGAAAAAAACCGACAGAGCAAATATTGATGAGAAGGCAGTTGCAAGTGCTTTAAGTGCAATTATTAATGGAGGAACAAGTGGAAAGCTCTCCGTGCGAGAGGCAGCAAGAATTCATGGGTTAAAAGTAATGAATGACCTTATTTAATCGTCTAAAAAAATCACAAAAAAAAATTACAAATATCTTTGAATGATCCAAATGATAAAATATCAGGACCTAGTACTCAACCATTTTCTAGGCTAAAAGAACTGTTATTTAGTTTAAAAAAACACACACAAAACAAGTTTTTACCAATAAACAAGAACAAATGCTCTCAGATTATTTAATAACAAGTTCAAAAATACAATATGGATTAACATATCAGCAGGTGAGAAAATTTGCTCACATGTATGCCAAAAGATTAGGACAAATAGAAAAGATTTAAATTCCACTTTCATTGACTGAAAATGAAGCAGGGAAGGAATGGATGTTGGGATTCATGAAGCGATTTCCTAACCTAAGCCTAAGAAAGCCGGAAAATACTAGCTTGTTAAGGGCAACAAGATTTTATGAGGTGAAAGTGAATGCTTTCTTCAATAATTTTGAGGAAGCTTTAGAAAAATACAAAGTATCTTCAGACCCCATTTACAACCTTGATGAGACTGGCATTACTACAGTAGCTGCAAGCTGCCAAAGTAGTGGCAAGAACAGAAAATAAACAAGTCTGACAAGCAATCTCGGCAGAAAGAGGGGAACTAGTCACATTTTGTGCCGTTGTTGGAGCTACTGGTAATACAGTCCCTCCAATATTTGTGTTTCCTAGGAAAAGGTATAAATCTTCCTTTTGGAATGGTGTATGTACCTCCTGGGAGTTTAGGCCTATGTTCACCTTCGGGATGGATGAATGTGAACTTATTTGTTGATGTCATTAAGCATGTCAAAAGATTCACTAGAGCTACAAAAGAAGACCCTATTCTAATTATTTTAGACAACCATGAATCTCATGCTTCCCTAGAAGTAATTATTTACTGCAGAGAAAATGGAATTCACTTTGTCACATTCCGGCCTCATTGCACACATTGGCTGCAGCCCTTAGATGTTGCTCTTTACGGCCCATTTAAGTCACATTTGAAGACAGCATTTAATAGTTGGATGTTAGCACACTGGAAGAACAATCACCATCTATGAAATAGACTGAACTGTCCACTTCAGCTTTCAGCCTCCGAAACATAGTTTCATCGTTCAAAAAAACAGGATTGTGGCCTCCAAATCATTGTTTTTTCAAAAGAAGATTTTGAATGTGATTTCGTAACAAAGCAACCTGCTCCCTCACCTGAAGGTCTACCAAATGCAATAGTTACATCACAACCGGCACCCCTCTTCTTTGTCATCTGAAGACCCAATCAAGGGTATTGAAGACCTGTCTTCAACAGTAGGAAGTAGTATCTTTATGACAAACAAGGAAATGGTAAACACCAGAATCTATGCGACCTTACCCAAAAGCCATGCCAAGAAAATTGTGTATTATAATACGCAAAAAAGGTAAATCAAGAATATTAACTTCAACCCCAGAAAGAAAAAAAGATTATAAACTGAATTGGAGGAAAGAAATAGGCCTAAGAAGCCACGCTGTGCAGTTAAAAAATCAAAAGTTAGAAAACCTGAAAGTGAAGATTCTGAGTGTGACCCAGATGGGAGGTTTTCTGACAACATTTTAGAATGTGACCTTAGTGACTCGGCTATGGATTTGCCCAATTATGATAACAATGAAAGAGGTTTCGGATTTGTGCCAAATATTAATGATGAAACAGGAAAATCAAATGTGGAATTGAATGATTTCATCCTAGTGAGATTTTCTTAAAAAAAAAAGTGTGTTAAATACTACATAGGACAAATTGAAGAAAAGATAAATAAGTCTGAATTTGTTGTGAAATTTTAAAGAATAAACGATTCCAAATTTTCTTTCCCTGATTTAGCTGACATTTCCACTATTTATATTTCAGATGTGGAAATGATCCTACCCCAACCTTCACTAGTAGGAGCAACATCAAGAGCTGTTTCTTTTATGTCATTTAATGTTAATTTTGCTGGTTATACCAACTTTTATTAGTTATTCATTATTATCAAGCATATACGTATAGAATTACATGTAATAAGTAGGCTTAACCATTACTCAGCCTATATTAACCATTAATAAGCTATTTTATAACTAAAATATAGTTAATTAATAACAATTGCCCAAGATACTTAATTTTATCATAGTCATACCAATGTGCCCATTGCTGTACCGTTGTGCCCCACCATGGGGTACATTGGTACAAAAAACATGAGTTTAATTTAATTAAATGTAGCAATAATATGCATTCAATAAAAATATGTTTAACAGAAGTGTTAAAGTGTTTAATAAAATTTATTAAAGGTCAGTGCAAGCTTTTTGTTTTTTTATATAGTAAAATATATTTGAAGTGTACCAAAGTGCCCCACGCTCCCATATACATTTAAAATAATTAATCTACAAATAAAATATTTTAAAACTTATATTTTTCCAAATGTTTGTGGCATCAAACGATATTCCTGAATCAGTATTTTTATTTTTAAATAAAAACACACACTACAAAATATTTCACAGGATGGCATAGTATAGCACCGTTTGAGATAGTTATTAGTGTTTTTTTGTTATTCAAAATTATATAATTACACACTAAAATTGAACGTTAATCACCCACAAAAGTTCATTCACTTGGCACAATTTTTTGTGCCCCGGAAATTTGGCATCTTTTCTGTGTAACCAAGTGATCTATATCCAATGTCAATTTCTTAAACGATATTAATTTTAATATTGCGTTTAGTCACTCATCTTTCAATTCATTTCTCTGCTTATTTTTGTTTAATTTCAGCGCTGAAAATAATTTCTCACACACATAAGAACTCCCGAAAATTGATAGAATTCCAGAGCAACAGCTCTTCAATTTGGGATAGTCATTTCCAAAATATAGTCAGGTATTCTGGTACTCCAACATAATTATATTTAGATTACAAATCAGAAATACATTGTAGTTCTATTAGTTCCATTTGAATTTTTTCCTTCACACTTTCCACTGGTATGGTGAAAGGTGCACTTAATAATTGAAATTACGATTCAAAATTACAAAACTCAGAAAACATATCTTGAAGTTCATTTTTTAGCAAAATTATTTGTGGGAGGTATTTATCTCCATCATTGCTATTTGCAGACACTGATCTCAAAGTAGGAAAATGAGTCATGTTGTTTGCTGCCAGGGGACCTTTCCACAGATGAAGTTTCGAAAAAAAATGATCAAATCAAGATACATCTTGGTAACAACTTGATCTCGTCCTTGTAATGTCAACAAGAAATGCAAGGTCCATGATCCAAATTGGATCTTGAAGTTCTGACACAGCTCTGCCGTTTGAACTCATGAATGTGTGTATCATCTCGAGCAAATTGAAAAATCGCTTGAGGACTGCACCTCGACTGAGCCATCTCACTTCATTGTGGTACAATAGACCACCATACTGAGACTTGAGCTCACTAAGTAGCGCATTGAATCGCTTATTATTCAATGTGTGTGACTAGATCCAGTTAACACTTTTAGCTACCACATCCATAGCATATGTCATTTTTAGTTGTTGTGCACACTCCTGAATGGTAAGTTATAATTTGGTAAAGCAATGAGCTAATATTTTAATCGTGCCCTGAACCCATTTTTTACCCAAACCATTGCAGGAGCACCATCTGTTGCTACACTGAATAGCTTCGTCCAATCCACACCCAAGTTATTAAGGCTTGTTTCCACACTAAGAAATCTATCACTTCCTGTTGTTTTCTTTATGGGTACCATGTCTAACTCCTCAGTTACATTAAAATTCTCATCCACACCCGAAATGTAAATAGCTAATGGTCTACATCCCATATATCGGTGTTCTCATCAATATCAATTGAGAACACTACAAACCCTTTTGATTTCTCCCTTAACTGGTTGTGCATGTCGTCTGCTAAATCTTCAATTAGCTGAGAAACAGTATTTCCAGATAAGCAAATGCTAGTAAACAGATGCCTTTTTTCTGGGCACATGATGTCCACAGTGCTCAGGATACAATCCTTGATAAATTCCGCCACAAAAACAGCTTTGAATCACAAGCAATTTTTTCTGATATCACATAACTACATTTCACTGCAACATCACTCCTTTTGTTAACATTCAAAAACACAATTTGCTGTAATTTAAGTCATTTTTTTAATTCTTCTAGTATGTTTTGACACATAAGTCCCCTATATTTTTCATAGCAATTAATGTGATTTTTTCTTAGTGTATTTTTAAATTATACTCTTTTGTGATCGAAATACTTTGCTTACAAATCAAACATGTAGGTTTAGATTTAATTTCAACAAAAAAAATATTTAATCTCCCAATTTTCACTAAACACTAGAAATTCTTGATCTATTTTTTGCTTACTCTTGGAAACCGACTTTCTCACACAGCAAAGACAAACACACTGAACCGCTGGAGAACCAAGACTATAATAGCATGAATACAAGCATTACTGGTACCACGTAAGTGAAAAGAATTTTGGTAGTTTCCAGAAGAGGGGGTTTGTGTTGTTTAGTAACTGTCAATCAATACTACCGTATTTATAGCTTCCTTTCACACTGAACAAAATATAAAAATATTCTTCCCAGAATTATTTTACAGACAGCCCAACTAAAAGTGGATTTGTGGTAACTTATGTTATTACACTGCCCACCTCCCCCTCACCCCCTTCCCCTTACTGACTACTCCATAATGCCACCAGGCTGTGGAGACTGAACACACAACCCACAAACAATGGAAGGATTATAAAACCTCAGAAAAACTGTAAAGCTGTCATTGAACCTTTTCTTTGAAACTACAAGAAATAAACTGGGAAATATTATTTTTTGTTTGCATATTTAATCGCAGGCCACACAGTGTTAAAGAAATGTTGCAGATACATATATAAAAAAAACAGGCTTTGCTTGATGGAAAATGTTATTTCACTGAATATAATTAAGACCGATTTGATGATCATGTGCAACTATCTTACTATTTTTTATTTTTTGTTTATAGTTAATGTATGCTTATGTTATTTTGCAGAAATTACAACTTCAAGTAGTGCCAGCCTGCCTCTGTCATTCCTCATACCTACAACTCAACCATCATCACCCTCTCCCCCACCATCATCTCCCTCCGGACCATCACTCACTCACCTCCACACCGCCAAGGCAGGAGTGATGCAGAAGACTGTTTGCACACACAAGAAAAAGGAGAAAGCTGAAAAGGAGCTGTACTTTGAGCGTTTGGCAGAGGCCAAGTTGAATCGTGAGGAAGCTGAGAAGCGCCAGCAGCGAGGCAAAGAGCTGCATCGTCTGGAGATGGAGCAATTGCGCATCAAGGTAGAGTTCGAGGCTTGGCAGATGGAAGCCAAGACTCGCCACCTGCAAGACATGCATTGTGAAACTCTCCAGGCGGCTAAAGACAAGCACGAACAGGAATACCGGCACAGGGAAGAGTTGCACCTCGCACAGCTCAAGAAACTGCTGGGGCCTCTCAGACATCAGCAGTAAGGGCAGTAACCTCCAGTGTTCACCCTCTTTTCCTTCTAAGTTGTAACACTATGGAAACAATCACCCCGCTTTGGGCATCGATTGAAACCCTACTAATTAATACCCTGATAAAATAATGCTGTGATGATGTATAGGTTGTATATAGCTCTGTGATCAAGTGCCTATCATCACTGTACGGAAAAGATACCGTTTAACCAGCTGTCTATAGCTCCGTGTTCGAGCACTAATTAAATCGGTATATTAATAAAATGTAAGAAAGAGAACTGTTGATGGCTGTTTATTTAAAAGACACCTGTTAATTACTTATACATATTCCAATTAAATGTTTTATATCACTGCACACTTGTGATATTGATGTAAGTTATTTTATACTGTGTTAGACTGACTGGCTTGTGCGTGGGCAGAGATCCCGGTGTAGATGTTTGGATCCCGGATGGTGTGTGACTTGTAAGTGGGCGGGAGATGCCTTAAACATACGCACAACGGTTTATATATCACATACCCCTTGCATGTTTCTCCCCTCACCAACAGTGTAAAATCTAACTAATAGAAAGAGTCCTGGCGACAGGTGTTGTAAAGGCTAGCTTCTTATTGGTATAGGGAATTGGCGTCTTCACCAAATAGGCCCTACTGTGAAGTTGTTCCTTTTAACAAGAAATAGTGCAGTTGTTCTTTTAACAGGAAAGATGGTATAAAAAATATATTTTAAAGGTGAAATCCTTTTCACATTATTTCTGAGAAGCACATTTTTCTTCATTGATGAATCTTAAAAGGATACTCTACATATATTACTTTAAAGAAAAACTACCTTCATCCATGACTTTTTACATAATTTACAGTTAATTAGACCAATATCATTACAAAGTCGTCCCATTTCCCCAATTATTTCCCTCGTGTGTTTTTATTTTCTAAAATAGGTACTTCTTCATGAGTATGATATTGCTCTCCTCACTCCTCACTCAATATTTTCCTCCATATATTATATACAGTGTATATCATATTTTCCTCCATATATTATATACAGTGTATATCGTAACCTGTGGGACTCACTTCATTGGTAGACAGGAAACACAAAAACAACGAAAAAAAGTTCATATAAACATGTGTCCCATTTGCTTTTGTTTATGAGTTACAGCCAAGTGATTCCACTAAAACCTTTGTATACCATACTTGAAAGCTCTCAACCTGTTGATTAGGTATATACTATGGGTTATTTCTGTTTATTTTCTCGATATGAGCAGTTGATACTGTTCTGTGTGTAAGATGTGATAATGAATTATTAAAACTAGGAAATGACAGACATGCACTGGATGTATGATCTCGCTGAATGAAATGCAGTAGAAGGGAGACGTCTCTCTGTGGATTGTTTTCCTAATAGACATTTTCCAGACAAGAAAACATTCCAGCGATTATATGAACATCTGCAAGGTACAGAATCATTTTAAATAGGAGTGTCAAAATGTGGCAAACCAGTTAGTCTCCAAGCTATTAGGCTAGAAGAGAGGATATTGCGGCACGTTAAAGACAATATTGGGATCGTTACCCGAAGAATAGCATCAGTAGAAAATTTCAGACTTACGGCAGTGTGGAGAGTTATGTGACAGCAACCACTTTATCTATACCATGTTCAACAGGTACACACACTTAACCCTTCAACTTCTATAAGCGCATTGGTACGCGCTTACATAAATAGCCGCTATCGCTATAAGCAGACTGGTCCGTGCACATCAATATCGACGTTTTAAATAAAGGTCCATGTTTGCCAAATTAATTTTAATTAGTGGAAGCATTTTACCATACTTTCAGACATAGTTTTTGTCTTTCCAGTAGCTGTAACTTTATTCCTTTTCAAATGACAACAAAATATATTAGAGTTTACAAATAGTATATATACTTTTTGTAATGGTTTGTAAACATGGAGTGCTCATCAACAAGTCGGCATGATATGCATGATGAAGAAATTTCACACTGAAAAAGAAATAAAATATACAAGCAACAAAAGTAATGATGAAAGTGAATTTTCTTCAACTGACAGTGGGCAAAGTGAAAGTGAAAGCGAAAGCGAAGACAAGAATAGTGCACCTAGGCCACAGACAAGAAAAGAACCGATTCACAACTGCTAGGTTAAACGTGTTGCGCTCCTTTCTGAGACTTTACTCCTTCAACGTTGGGATCGCTAGGTGCAATCCCCAGTGACTACAGCGCAATCAAGTGAGCATTTTTCAAACACCTCACTTTAAACTCAAATTTACTAGAAGGCAGATACTAAGAGTTAACCTGTCATTTGACTGTTACCGAGCAAGCTTCAGGTAGGCATCTCTAACCTCATCCCTAAGTACCCTAATCCTGCCACACATTACAATGGACCTTTTTTTTTTTTTACTAAGGGACTGGTTGTCTACTGTAATCATTTGTTTAGGAGCACTGAAGAGAATTACAGATATTTATAAATGACCAAATCTTTTAAATATCGATTTCACCAACATGAAGGTGAAAGTTCTGACCAGTTGAATAGTTTAAATTTTAATTCTAAAGATTTTTTTTAAATTTGTAATATCTTATATAAAATCATAAAACTATCCTACATATTGTGACACAACCAAAACATTACTATTTGATAGAGGAAGGCTAGATACCATACCGTGTGTCCACTAATGCAGGTCTATAATAGCTCTTTGATGCTCTGTATTTAAAATCATTAATGTATACTTGAAATAATTTAAAAACTGAAATTTTCCCGCTGTAAATTAAAATTCTCACACTCATGTAATTAAAGTTAAAACAAAAATATAGGATACCTTTAAAAAATTCAAAGGGTTCTGTTATTTAAAATTACGTAGTTAATACTAAAGTTAAACTATTGTATTTTGTGTGAGTACATGGATGCAGGTCGGATAGTAATATAAAGATATTGCAGACAAATGGGCTGGTCAGCTATGTCTCGCAGGCCGTTTGTTTGTGAATTCTGCCTTATCATTCGACCTTGAAAGGGGGTTCTGCCTGTTAATAAAAGTTAAATCAGTTCAAAATTTTAATCAATCGTGTAGGGCGCATACGTATAAATAAAATTATGTACAGTTTATTGAAGCAATTATTTAACATATTATATACCCTACACTCCATTTATCTTAAAAGTTAGCAAGCTTTATTTTATGAATTACTATGATGTAATAGTGTGGCTTATAAAATATGGCGCTAGGCTAAGCTAGTCTAGTCCAGTCCAGTCCATTAAAGGATTGATGTCACCTTTCAGTGTTTGCCGATTGTAGGCTACATAAATATTATTTTGATACACGAGATAAAAAATAAATAAGTATCTCAAAATTCTTTCTTATTTACTATTTAACATTTTGTTATTAAATAAATGGTATTTTAAATAAGTACTAACGCGTATGCAACTATACACATACAATTTTAACATTATTTTATCATAACAAATTAAGATTCTATATTTATTTGTTAACATTTATTGAGCAATTTCCTTATGTGCAACACAAAGAAGGTATTGTACATATAATGTTAGAAAAGGCAGTGAAGAAAATAAGGATAATATACCCTCATTGGCTTAAACAATACAAAAAGCACAAGCTCTTTTGCACTAAGACACCTCCTTAAAGTTATAATCCACAATCATTTCCTGTGGACTGCAAGGGAGAATATTTAATGTTTAGGGAAACTGACGCAGAAAATATGGAACATATTACACCACTAATCTCATCTCGTTGAGTGGACTTTGGAGAATTGAGTACTGATGATTTTAAGCTGATTTTGATCCCAATTAAATGTAATAAATTAAATATAAATAAATGTAATAATATTTCTATAAAGCTAAACTTGTCTCAAAAGTAATATTTGTAGCGTGTTTCATTTTGAAACTTTGAAATAATGTAAGGATTTATAAGTAGTTTTAATGTCGAATAGTCGTGATTGTTTTATAAACAAAACCAGCTGTTTGTCTTAAGCTTTAGGTTAACAACTTTGGCTTTTAAATAGTAGGCTTGGACAGGAGTTTTTCAATAAAACACTTAGTTGTTAAAGTGTGTAAAAGCTCAAATATGTACCGGTATCTAACTAAACACTCTTTGTAAGACTATATAACTATAGTTGATAGGTTAAAAATAAATACAATATTCAAATAATGGGACATTATGACTGTATAAACTCAAAAACCTGCATAAGGGGCCAATGTAATATTTACTACTTTTTGCTTCTTAAATTGTAATTATTTTACTCCATAGTGCCATTGAGCCTTTAGTTGAAAGTAATTTTAAGAATGTATAGAAATGTGTTTGTACCAATGAAGTGTATAAGACTGATTTGTGCTCATCTTTACGTAATAAACAATTTTTACCTTCTTTTGACACCTTGAAGAGAAAAGTACTGTGCTCGTAAAAAAAAAGTCCAAATTTTGATAACTATCAACCCCTGAAACAGAAAAGGTGTTTTTTGCGATGCTATTTGCCTGTGTGTCTATATCTAGGCCTGGAGCTGATACCATTTCACTGATCTGGCTAAAAATTAATATATATGTTTTTTATAAAGTTTACCCGAGGAATTTTTTGAATTAGATATCTTTCCCTAAAAGTGAGGCTAGTTTACTAAAGGTAAAAAAGAGAGAAAACAAACTATCTCAAAATCCGCTGTAACAATTTTTATTAAATTTCGTATTTGATCATTGTTTATCATTATAAACTAAATGGCTGTTTTAATCATCCCATGAAATTCATTTTAAGGGTAATTAACATAGGAAGATATTGCCAATTTTAATCATATCTTTGCAAGTATTCGAGATAACAAATAACTCATTATTGTATGATTGTAGTAAAATAATAAAAAAAACCTTTACTTGATAAATATTTTTATAAAACCAATAGGGAGGTCCATAAATTACATAAAGCTTTTTTTCCATTATTTTACCACCCCCCCCCCTTTCCCCCAATCTCCCTAGGAAAGGGATTGTGGGGTTTTTTGTTCCCCTCTTAACCAATCTCATGTAATTTTCATACGATTTGGTAAATTATATTATTTTAAAAAAGAGGATTGGTGATGTGAAATTATAGATTACTTATTGCAGTAAAATTAAGTGTAACAGATAAGTTGATGAACGTTTATAGCTATGTATAGTATAGGCTACACTTTAGTGCCATCTGTCATCGCCAGGCACAACCTTTTTGATGTGTTTGTAGAAGTGGTTATTTTTTAGATTTTGTCTCACCATAAAAATTGATAAAATCCTTAGTTAAGATGGATTTTGCCCACCCCCATGAAAACGTAAGAAAATACTGATCAGCCCCACCCCAAAAAATCCTTAAGTAATTTATGGATGGGCCCTAACTTCTGAGTTATTGGAATTTTTTTTTAATTGATGTCTTGGAAATTGGGAGTTGATCATTATGCTTTTTGATGGACAATATGTTTCTGTAAAATATGAATAATGAACAATACATTTCTTTAATTTATGCCCCTTGGTGGAATGTGATGCTTTTTTTTGTCCATCATGTTTCTGCAAAAATGTATATTATCTGATTTCACAAAACTTAGAGTTTTAAGTAAATGTTTCCATTTTTAGACAAAGGAGAGAGAAAGTATGTGTTGTGCACCATGTACTGTTAATTATGAACGGACCTAAGTTCTATTGACCTTGAAGTTCCTGATAGTGGCGAGTAACGAAGTCTAGAGGACAAACTTAAAATTAGGAGTAGTTCCGGGTGGCGATCTGGATGGGAATTGGTGGAACTAAAGTTTTCAATAATCTTTTATAAACAATTAATTCAATATGTGTTAAGTAATTAAATCTCTTTGTACCTTTTTTTATATATATAATTTTACCTTAATGTTTTTTTTATATATTTTATTTTAAAAATGTCAAGTCTTCAAGTATTATATGATTGGGTTCTTTTTTATCTTAAAAGTCTTTGATTGGCCTATTCGTAAATCACAATTTCCTGTTCAGGGAAATAACGCCTTTCCCTCGTTCATTCTCTCTTTGGATCCAATTAACGTGAGACATCTTTTTTGTTATCTTACTTCTTTTTATTTTATTCTAGATTAATTCTAATTAATTCTAAATTAATATGTAGTTTTTTTTCAGTTTTATTTATTTCTTGTTTTGGGGTTGTGAGGTAAAGTTTCCGTGTAGTTATTTTGTCTAATTATGACCTTTTAGGTTGTGATTATTATGTATTTTTTTGTTGTATTTTGAGGTAACGCTAAATTGTCAACCATGAGACCTGGTTTTTATGGTTTTTGTATCAATCGGCATCCTATAAACCACACTGTTTAAAAATTAATAGAACAGGGAATTAAGTATAATGTTTGAAGACTATTTTCTTTGTATTTGTTAATTTTTATTTTGTTTTCTCTGTTCTACTAGAGATATCCTTTATTAATACCTTAAACAAATCGGTAATGTAGTAAATGTAAATCTATTCTCCTTTATTTTAAATTAATCTTTTATAATGTTATTATTACCTTTTTATTCTCTTAATAAATAATAAAGTCCTTTTTGTAACTGGGTTATGATTTTAAAATAATCATGTGGGTAACCACGTGTTTTGGATAACTATCTTAACCTCCTTTTGTATTAATTAATTATCTACTTATGCTCTCTTTCAGTCTTGGCGATAGATATAAATTTTTCACTAAACTCAATAAGTGTTATTGGTTACCTTTCAATGAGGCGATCAGGACAACCATACCATTTATTTATTGAGGTAGGCCTAGTTATTAGCCTTAATAATATGGAAACAAGTTAATATTATACAACTTATAAACTAGTTTGTAGTTTCCTCTACATTAAAACATTATTTCTCACTTAGTGAATACCAAAACGGATATCGTAGAAGAATTATCTGTTGGAAACAATTATCTATAGTTAATTTCAGCCAAATAGTCCATTTCAACTGCTATTTAAAATTAATATATCTAAATATTATAAGTATAAAGCACAAATTTGAGGATTTATTAGGTTTTCTCTCTTATATTAAACTAAATATTGATTTAATGATATTAACATGAGTGAATGTACAGGGATGAGACATTGCTTAAAATTCCAAACTACACGGCCAATTTTGCCCTTAGAGACAATAAATGAGGTGGGGGAGTTTGTGGTTTTGTTAAAAGAGCTTAATGGTTTCAAACATGGACATTTTTAGTAAAGGTTCCTTTTTGGCCTTAGACCAGGACAGAATTTTGTGAAATTCATCAACCTGTAAGAGATGAAAGGGGGGGGGGGGGGGGGGNGGGGGGGGGGGGGGGAGATAGTTTTCAAAATTCACTGATCGTGCATCTTTTGAACTAGTGGACATAGAGACTTGAAATTTAATATTAATGTTTCTTTATAGAATTGGGTGAGATATTCTTAGTGTTTTTCAAATTTCATTGCCTACAGGGGGTAAAGGAGAAAAAATGGGTAATAAATTATATGTCCTCCAATCAAGACGAACTTTGACAGATGGGTGATCATCGAGTCGCAGAATAGTAATAATAAATTAATTTATATACAGCATCAACACAATAGGTCCTGAGGTACTTTGGTGAAAAGTGTGTTCAAGATTACCAAAACTAATATAAATAAATACTTTCTAGGGTGATAGAAGATTGAAACTTTGCAGACAACCAATGGAACCACTTCAAATAATTATAAAAGTTTGAACATTTTTATTTAATAAGTGTGACTCTGGGACATAAGGAAGGGGATATATAAAGAATAAAAAACTTTTATGTGTGCAAGAAAATTTAAATTTAACAGTTGTTTAAGAGGACAACTCCAAATAAGTCTTAAAAGTTGAAATTTCTAAATGATGGTTAGAAAATTGCGCTTAAATATTTACAAAACTAATAGAAACAACTAATTCCTAGTGAGGTAGAAGATTTAAATGTAAAACTAAAGTAAAGGGACATGTCAAATTACGATAAGTCTGTACATTTTTAATTTCAAATGGGACCACGTGAAATAGGGGTAGCGGGGGAGGGGATAAGGGGTTATTAAAGTAAAAACAACTTTTAGCTGTGATAAAATATTTAAATTTGGCGAGTAGGTAGAATTACTTTTCAAAATAACCAAATAAATCTTAATATTTGAAATTTCTAAGTGGGATTTGAAGAAATTGTAAGGGAAGGGTGCGTGCTCAACATTTACAAAAACTAATACATTCAACTACTTCTCTATGTGGTGCAGAACTTATATTCGTAGGTATAAAGAAGGAACATTCTAAATAAACCAAAAAATATGATAATTTTAAATTTAAATTGTGGTAAATGTAGGGGGAAGCTACACCTAAAAATAACTTTTTGAGATGAGGTTAAAAATTAAAATTTGAAAGACTGGTGGAAATAATAAAACTCCAGATGACCAAATAAATGTTAGAATTGAAAATTCCTTGGAGTGGGTTGAAAAAGTGGATTGAGTGGTAGCTGTGATTAAAACAATATTTGGGTATTGCTAAGAGTATTTTTTCATATACTTTGTATTGTCAACAATTTAATCTTACTCGCTCTACTAAACTCTATTCCTTTTGTGATATAAATATTTATTTTTTAAGAAAATCTGCAATTATCAATTATATGAAAATATTGTTCTATTATAATAAAACAATCTTATACTGAAAGATTTTTCAGTGTAAAAAAATTTGTATTTATTTCTATTCCCTTTTACTAAAATTAAGAGATGTTTAATTTTCCATACAGTCACGAGAAGGTGTTGGACGAATGAAATTAGACTAAGCATTATGACCATTTTGTTTTGTAATTCTAAAAGCGCGTTTAGGGAGATAAGCTTTATTTTCAGACTTGATTTTACAATAAACTGATTTAAAATCGATTTGTTAACTCTAATTGCACATTAGTATTAAATAATAATACTAATACTTAGTACGTTTTACCAATCATTTGGGTTATACGCTTAAGTACTAAGTACACTAATGGGTTAGGATTTGAGAAGGTTGGATATTAAGGAAGTGACCCCACATTTGCGTGGGGGGAGGGTGAAAAACCTGTTAGAAAAACCACCCCCAATTCAACCGAGTGAGATTTGAACCTATGTCTCCCCATCCTTAGCAGTCTAGCTCAACACGAAACTAGCACGTTAGCTAACTATGCCACTGAGGTGGGTATTAGTGTAAAATAATGTTTATTATGATCATTCTGTTTAAAATAAGAACTTATTACCAATAGCAAATATATACTTGGGAAACTTTTCAAAGTATTTTCCATGCATTTAACTCTTTTTTTGTTAATAAAGTAGCATCACTTGTATATTTTGTTTCTATTAATTTGAAAATAAAATTTAAAAAATAAATGCAACCTTTACAACATAAGTATTTAATTTTAACTACTGATATATTTTGTATGCTGTGCCTTACTTCCCATTACAACTATCTGCGTATTTACTCCAATGGCTAAGTAATGACGTTAAATTTTTTTGAGAAATGTGCTTGTATTTGCGTTGAAGGAGAATTTTAAGCATTTTAGGAAAAAACACACATGATCTCATTACACTAGATCAGGATTCAAACACTGATATCCCAATTATTTGCGGTCTAGTCTACCGAAAAAGTGAATCCTAAAGAACTGTGACCGCAGATGCTGGTCACAAAATATTTAATAATTCATTTACAACTTACAAGTACATTTCCAAGACTACAGGTCTCTGTAGAAGCATTGACATTGTATATCTGGGTCCAACTCACTATTGTTTGAAAAGTTTTGGTCAATAAAAGGGAGGTGAAGCGGGGTTAGGTATTACCACGAACTGAACTATCGTACTCAGAGAGACAGACAGCAACAATTATCTTTCAGTCTCACAGCTTGTCTTTCTCATGAGGGACATTTTGAAAGTGAGTTGTTTTAAAGCATCCTCACTTGAAAGTGCTGTTATTACTAGAAGTTCTACCTGACTTGAGGGGCGCAACAAATCACCTGTAAGGCTGTGCAGGCCTATTGTTGTTGGTGGTGGTGGCGTTCCTCATGCCAAAAGATTGTGTTTTCGCGACTATATTGATTGTAACTGGTCCCAAAATACAACAATTGTAATATTAATGGTTTATGGGTCAACTTGGCATGAATACTAACCTAAAAAATGATTTTATTTGATTGGCTGTGTTTATTTTGTATTTTGAAGACACTATGTGTGAACTAATTTGAAATGAAACAAATGTGTATGCTCTCCAACAAAATGCAGTTGACTTTTATCCCACTTCAAAAGATGAAATTTGTGTGTCCCTTGCCTTTTGCATTTCGATTGGATATGCCAGAAAACAAACAGTTCAATCATATTGGAGTACAATGCCTAGTATTGAGACAGCCTATTTTAGGGCTATGATGCTACATACAAAATTTTCAAATATTTGTAAATATCTATATTTTGCAAATAATATCACAGTAGAACCAACAGAATATCAAAAGAAAATGAGCCCTATTATGGAAAAACCTCAGACAACATTTAGGGACACTTATACTCCATCACAAAATGTATTTGTTGATGAGGTACTTGTCAAGTATAGGCCGCCTGTACTTTATTCAGTACAACCCATCAAAACTTGCTAGATTTGGGATAAGATTTTTTTAAATATCTGAATCAAACCCTGACTATATTTGACTATATTCGCACAGGCTTACTTAACTATATCAAACGACAGTTACTTACTTAGTTTGCCTCAGCAATCTCATGTTTAGGTGAATGGCACTGCTAGCATAACTTCCCAACCACCTACTGGGATCATTTATTATCTCTTGAGGCATTTTTATCACATTTGAACAACTATTGTATAAGCAATTTATACTAATTAAATCAAGCATGCGATCTTAACGTCACGCCCATTTGTTGTGCCTTTGATTTAGTCAGGATTCAAACTCTGATCGGGGGTACTAGCCAATTTGATAAATTAAACAGAAGTTCCTAATTTGATTTTAAAATGTTCTCTTTCATTCCCAGAACAAATTTTAAAACTTTATACTTAGAGGCATAAACATAATAAAAACATATTTGGGACTACCGACTGGTTAAATATATACCATTAACAATAACTCAAACATTGTAATATAAACTGACTAATATGAACACAGTAGTTGATTTAATTAAATAACTCAGATCGGATATATCACATTTAAACGAGCGGTTAGTAATCGGCTGTTACAACAACAACAACAACAAAACTTCAATTAGTTCACAGGAAGCTTTCAAAAATATAGATGACGCCAGTAGTGCTAACTTGAAATACTCGACCTTTTCTACGGTCAAAACCAGAGATGACAAACAACTAATGAGGATTTAAAAATACGATCCTTGATCGATAAACCGCTACACAAGCTTCGTTTATTTAATACAGCTTTAATATTAAGATGAGGGACTGTCACTGTACTGAAAATAATTTCAATAACCACCTTTATATAGCTTTTACAAAATACATAAAAAGAAAAAGTTATATCTATCTGTTTTATTTTACTATTTTATATACGCTACATTCACGCAGCAATAACATTTAGAATTAGAGTAGAGAAATATTTGTTTATGTATAAAAGTTTGTTGTGATCTTTGACAGCAGGAAAATATGTTAAAAGTTTTTTTATATTTACTATATGACACGTAGTTAACAGTATATTTATAAATCTAAATTAACACCTAATCTCCTTAAATTTAAAATACCACACACCAATATGATGCAAGAGGATTCTAATGGTGAATCTACATTCGAATTTGTAGAAAAGAAAGTTGAAGACCTATCAATTTCAAGTGAAACTACCAAAACAGGTTTGCCAGAAATTGATATTTGCATTTAAGTGTTCCACCCTTATCGACATTATTTTTGTATTTATTCTTGATACATCTAAACTATGTTTGTAGCTTATGTAATCTTAGAGAATATGTAGTTGTAATACCTTAAACCCCAATTACGTTAAAAAAAAACTTCGAACTGCTTCTAAGGGTAGGACACATCATTACGTTAAAAAAAAACCTTCGAACTGCTTCTAAGGGTAGTACACATCGTACAAATGCTATCGGGCACATTAATTATTCTGTCACACAACAAATGCTTTCTTATTATTGGTAGGCTACACACTGCAAGAATAAAGCCTCCTCTATGGAGTAGTATGAAGTGATTCTCAAGGTGGGGATGCAGGGAATGTGAGAAAAGTTCACTCTTTTTGCATTTATTATAGCAAAAGCTTTTTGGTTTATATAAATCAAATATGGCTTGTATACAAACATAGTTACATTTTCTTGACATGGGGATGTCAAGAGTTGTTGAATATCTGTTATAACTATAGTGGAATTAGGCTATCTTACAACCTTTTAAAATGAAGAGAGAAAGTTTTTATGAATTTCCAGGACACTCTGGATGGATATTCAAGAACTGTTGAGATCTTCTTGTGAAGAAAATTAACTTCATGTTTGTATTGAAGAAATATTTTATTTATTTGACCAAAATAAGTTTTGCTATAAAATCTGGTAAAACATCAACATATTCTCGCGTTCCCTGTATCCCCACCTTAAGTCCGTAGTGATCCTTAGAAATGGACGTGAACATGCCAACTAATGGGGAAGTCAGAGACAAAGTTCAACTAAACACTTCGAAAAAAAAAATGTTTGGAGTAAGGTGCAAGCATAGGTTATAAAGAATATGAATGTGAACCTTAACCTACAAAAGCAGATTTTTTTTTATGAAATGCTATGCTTCCCAGGATTTTTAAATTTTCATAAATATAGCTTTGAAGTAGCTGCACTCTTAAAACTGGCTGCCATTGATGCTTCTATTTTGATGTGTGCACACATATTTACTTCTCTGTGACTGATATCCCTTAGCAGTCGGTATCGACTTGTCCTTCGAAAGTTAAGTTGAGTCAACTTCTACAGAGAGGTAAGCACTATGGATTCAAGGATCAGGACTCTGAAGACAGAGCAACGTGTTAGTGTGGAGGAATTTTTACAGAACACGACACACATTAGGCATATGGTTATGGAGTCTGTTAGCAGAGCTAAAGTTGATATGTAAAATAGCTATCGTAGGCCTACCTATATTAAGATTGTGGGGTTTCTAGTACTAGAAAGTTTAAAATGTAAGCACTGTTTGTACCAACCTGCACCTAACTTTTCTCTCTCATTCTCTCTACTAGGGTCTATATTATACATTACATTATCATTCATTCATTCATTCCTTACTGAAAATTTAAAATTAAATACACTCAAAAGAATAAGCCTTTTCACATAATATATCAAAGAATAACGTTAATTTTTAAACATTGCACCATAAGCATTTTGGATTACAACAGCTGTTAATATGGCTATTAGTCCTATTATAATCTGTCCCAAACAAACCTAACTGTCTATGCACTAACAAATAAAAGATATTGGGGAATTGTAGGCCTATCTAACCTTAGGAACTTAAAGAAAGACTTGTGGTTGAAGTTGAAGCAATTCAACAAGAAACATTGCACATAGTTGTAGAGGTTCGAGGAGTGCATACAACAATGTATTAAATATAATGTGTGAATTTGGGGAATGCCAGGCCTCCACCGTGGTTCGGATTCCACGTTAAACTGTAGGTCCTCCATTTCATCTCACAATCAACCCTACCATTACACATTAGAGTAAGTGCGTATAACCCGAACGGGCAGTAAGACGCGGTGCTTATAATAATAATAATTAAATATAATGGTGGCCATCTTAAAAACATTGTTTAAAAAAATGAATAATTTGAGGGTACAGTATGTAGAAAAGTTTAATTATTCTGTTGTTATTTTAAGCAGGGCTGTAGAGTTGGAGTCTGAATCAATTTTGGGTGACATTGGTAAAATATTTACCAACTCCAACTTTGGGATCAAAATAAAAACTTAGACTATTATAACAATATAATTTGGTAGGGGACCTAATAATATTTTACATCCATTACTGTTTCCAGCCTAAGGCCTGCATCAGTTTTTTTCTTTATTCGAGCCATATATTTTCCACTACTGGCTGGCTAGGCCTATTGTAGCTCCATATACCTTGTAATATAACTTAAGACTAGGATAGGAACAACATCCAGTCCCCGGCCTTTAATTTATCAATATTAACTCTAGGTAAACCCGTATTTCACCAATGATACATTTTTCGGCCACGCCGGGAATCGAACCCGGAACCGTCAGCTCAGTAGGCGGACAAGCTTCCGCCTAAGCTTAGGTGTAAGATTATATATGGTAATAATAATATATCATTTTAAATTTAACTACTGTACTTTTTTTTGTTCTTTTGGATAAATGTTTGTAATTTGGATTGACAAATTTATTCAAATATAAATTCACAATGCCAAAGAAGCTTCCAATGAAGTCATTTGTACTGGGGTATTTTACTGAACTAAGTTGGTTATTTATTACTAATTAATATACCTAAGAAATTTATGAAAAAGTCTTGGTCAGAGTGAGATAGTAGAAAAATAGAAGAGTCAGAGTCAAAGGTTTGGCGTACTGACTCCACATTCCTAATTTTAAGTTTTATTTGAAGAATTTTTAGTCAAAATATTAACGATATAAAGTGTTATTAAATGTGTCAATACTTTCTGTTTCACTTTGTATACAGAGCATATAAAATTTACTTTCATTGTTTTGCTCCATTATGTTTATTATCTTATTATTAGTACTTATCTTGATATATGTACTTAAATAATACAAATAACCTAGACTTATAAAGTCTTAAAATTTGGACACTGTTAAAACAAAACTCACTAAAATCACAAGAGAAACGTAAGAACATATATATTAACACACTTTAGTGTTGATTTATTTTATTTGTATTAGAATGTTGACCCATGATCCAGTTATGTTGTATGATATATTTTACTATAAACATTAGAATGTTTATTTGATTAATATTTATTCATAGTTTTAATTTACTAACTCATGAAAGGTTAGATTAAAGTTAGGCTGGATAAAAACAAAATTATATAGACCTGTAAATTATGGAAGGTTTTTAACTTTATGTTTGTATCATAATAATTACTATTTTAAACATTAATTTGCGATCTTATATTTGTGATATTATCTAACAGGCTATAAGAAGGAATAGCTTACACAGTTCATAGCCGAACATACATAATAAGAATATAGTTGGACATCTGTCTCAAAACAGTGTTGGTAGCCATCAGTTGATATATGGCTATGTTTTTATTTCCATTGTCATTTACTTTTTTTTAGTTGCCCATAGATAAAAGTTTCCCTCCACCCCTCGTGTAGGCCTACATACTTTTATTTCTAGAGATTATAAATATTAATTTGTTGAATTGATAATCGTTCTTTAAATATAGAAAATGCTTTAGTTTGAATATGTGTGTTAGCTTGGAGTATGTAAATACCACAAGTTTTAAGACTATTACAATTCTGAGATAAATAGTTTCCAAACATTTAATTTGTAGATTCTTCGAGCAGCTTGTCATCATTTGTGCCTCCTGTTGGCAGCAGTAATTTATTAACCAGTATTGCTCCACCATCAGCATTGCCCAGCTTTATCAACCCCCCGTCGACAGAGGCTACAGTGAACCCTGTCACCACAAATGCCCCAACGACGACTTCTCAGTCTTTCCACCCCACCACCTTCAGGTAAATTTTCTTGGCAGCACTTATGAATTTAGTTTTATCATACTACAATTTACCACACAATGCTTTTAGAAATACTATAGCCCTACTAGATAACTTTTTTAATTATGAATTTAAAAAATAAACATTATTAGATACAAACTCAAAGGCTAGTCTAAAAAATGGTGTCTCTAAAACATTGTCATGGTATAAACAGTTTTATACTGATTACAATAGTGTTATTCTTTATGTAAACTATTTAAACTTGTCTAAATCATTACAGTACAAAAGATTATCAAATGGTTAAAATAATTTTACACAACCTTTTTTAAAACATGTGAAAATCCTATCAATTGAAATAGGTATATTTGAATAAAAACATAAATAGTATAGCAAACCATAATGAGGGGTTTACTCTGTCATGTTTTGCCAGTGCTTATCATTATTGGTGTGTTTACATGACAGTTTAAACCATAATATGCATGCATTTTAAATTTGCATGACATGTGCTGTTTGCATGTAAATTGAAGAGTTCAAATTTTGGTGGCAATAGTTAATTGTTGTGCCATATGTATGTGAGCGCTATATGTATTAGCATATGCGAACCTCGAATATTAATGTGAGAATGCCTTCTATAGTTTAAACATATTTACACTGTAATATTTTACTTGCACCAATTGTCATGTAAATAAAAGTTTAAACAAAATTTTATATATTATGTAAATATTTATTTTCCAAACAGTTTTGTTAAAGTTGCATGTGGCTGAAAGTCAAAGTTCTTTGTATATTGACACACCATTTGAGGCTTACAATATGAAAATACAACTAGTTTGCATGTATATCTGGTGCGACAATTAATTGTCACCAAAACATTTGAGTACTCCAATATTCATACAAACATAAATGTGATGGATTAAATTTAGAAAAGCTATTATATTTGATAATTATAGCTAAGCCGCAATTAAATATCATATTCTTTAAATTGAAAAATGACATGTTTCATACAAATTCTTTAATTCAATAATATAGTAATAATAATATTGGAAGCATCCAGCCGAACCAACAATACTCTCAAGAAACCCTTGTGTATAAGCAGCCTACACCACTTATAAATCTTCTGGTACACTCTAAACTCAAAGCTGTGAATGCTACAAGTTTCATCCAACCACAATCAGGCTCTCGTCCTTGCAATAAAACAGCTCGCAAAATCTGCCAAATACATCATCCAGCAGCCACTTTCTCTAGCAACATAACCAACTTCATTCATTCCATCAAACATAGTCATGCCTGTGAGTCTATTAACCTAATTTATCAACTAGAAATTCCAACAATGGCACAATATATTGGCTTCCCTACTGAAACTCTCCATAAATGTATGAATAGACACCGCCATGACACCAAAATCCAAAACTCTGAAAAAACCGTTTCAACACATGCCTCCACTAATAACCTCAACTTCAAGGACTGCTACATTGTCATTTGAAGTGTTAAAATAAATTAATGGAATACAATGCAATATGTCCCAGCTAAGAAGATGGGAACTGGCACAGCAATGAATCACTCAAGTCTAGAAAACCACCCAACTCAAATATTCGCTTACTAGGTATGATTTCAACCTTCTGATAACCTATCATCTACAGCCAACTTTGGCTTAAATTTCACAAGTCACTCTTAAAATAGCACACACTATCATTACTAAACATTAACTTGACATCCATTACTGTTTCCATGTTGTGGCATGGGTCAGTTTTTTTATTCAAGCCATAGATTTTCCTCTATTAGGCCTGCCGAAGCTTCATATGCCTCATAATTTAACTTAAAACTAGAACAAGCACAACATCCAGTCCCCAGCCATTAATTTATCACTTTGAAAGGGCAAACCCACATTTCACCAATAATACATTTTTAGGCTATGCCCGGAATCAAACTGGGACCCTTAGCTCAGTATACACACACTACTGACTGAGCTAAAGTGTGTTCACTATTTAAAATATGGGTCAGAGGGTAAAAATACTGTCTGCTTCTTTTATTCCATGCAAGGGCCTAACTATTTAAGCGTCCCAGATTCACAAATATATATATATATATATATATATATATATAT
>CABFOW010001432.1:46550-84240 GCA_902141385.1 Timema californicum
TATATTTTTTGGAAGATACTTTTGTTTTCTCACTTCTCCTATTTTTACAGGTGCACGGAGACCCTATCTATGCATAAGAAATCTTTCAATCCCAAGACAACATTCCCAATTTATTAGCTAATTGATGCATTTGTATTTGTTGTCAGCCCTGTAATCCCTGCTAGCAAGGCTGTCGACTCACTTTCTCCCACAACCCCTGTCCCTCTTGACCCGGCGACCAGCTCTGCGGGAGATGCGAGCAACGCAGGTGGTGGGCTGCTGGGATGGATGAAAGGAGCGGTTGGGACAAGTGGCGGACTGCTCTCCAAGGTTGCTGAGAGAGCTAAAAATTCTGTAGATTCAATGATTACTACGTTGGACCCTCAGATGAGAGAGTTTTTATGTTAGCATTTTTGTTTTATGAATGTAGACTAATGAGATCAGCAAATTAAGTAACTATGGGCCTGCAAAGTCCACTTTTTCAATTCAAAGTGAATCTAAGTCGAATGCACGAAATATTCCCAATGCTGAATCATAGTTTTGAAGTATTTTTTGTTAAAAATTTTTATGCTTGAGAAAATACTAAATTTTTCTTAATTATATAATTTTATAAACAAAAATCATTTATTGTACAATTTTTTGTAATATTTCATATTGAGAAATCCATTTCTCTATACCTTCATTTTATTTAATTAGAACTTTAGGTTTTTTTCATATGAATTTAATTTTGTAAAATATTTAAAAACTCAAAATTATAAGAGTTGAACATAAGTTAGTATTTAACTGTCAATATTTATATGATCAAAGTTGGGATTTATTTTCAAAGCAAGTCTCAGTTTTTTTAAGCCAACTTGAAGCTTCATAGATGTTTCTTCATTCACATATTTGGGTTATTAAATAAGCCATCCACACAACGAGAGAAGCTTGATTTGATCTTAGATGCAATTTTCTATATAACAACATACTATTTGTTCATTGGTTCTTCTTTGTAACCAGATAATACAATTCTTTAACTGTTAGTGACAATATTATCTAGTACCACTTATGGCAGGTTATCTAGTCCAAGGAAACAAAGGGAGGGTATAAACTCTAAAGAATCGCACCATAATTTGCTTGTATTAGGGAAAGGTAATGACATTTAGAGATAAAACCCTTTAAGTGTGACAATGTAGTATTCAAACCTTAGCGTATCGGAGCCGATTTGAGAGGTATAACCACCACGCCACCCTACAGGCTGTAATAATGCAATTTATTATTGATGACAGTGTTGGATGTGTAATTTTTGATATTTTTTTCCCATGATTTTAGTTAGTTATTTATTTAAAAAGTGCACATTAAATTTTTAGTATTTATACAAAGCAGTAAATGTAGGTACTGGGGAAGAATTTACACACATACATGTACACATACATACATTTTTATAACAACTGTACACCAAACTCTTACCCCTTTGGGGGTCACATATTTTAAGGCATCACACTCGCAATAAACTGGATTGCTGATGACAAAGAGATCCGGGTCCAAATCTCAGTCAAATATATTGAGAGTTGTTTTAACTAATGTGTTTCTCACTTAATCTATGCAAATAAATGTATGTACGTTTCCTCATCCCTGACCCAGTAATGTAAATATGTGGATAGCTTGAAATGAGTAGTAGGTGATAATGCACAAACATATTTGCACTTAAGATACTTAAAATCAACAAAATATAAACAATTTATTATTTATATTTTATAAGTGTTATGACTCACAAGACCAGCCTAGCTAGCCAGCATACAGCCCACCAGAAATTGTTTATATGTTATTATTTTTTATCAATTTCCATTATTAGAAAATTAATATATGCATATAAATAGGCTATAACATTAAAGATATAAACTTACACCAACAGATAGTGTGACCTTTTAATAGGCAATGGAATACTGGTATTTCAATATTTTCTCCTGAACATTATTTGTTCCAAAAATATATCATTTTCATTATTAGAAAAATTAAACAAATAAAAAGATGTTAAAGTATGTTCAAGATAGTTTCCTAAATTTATCGAATAAGTACTTTTGTTTTGTTATTTTGATTCTCACACATTTACAGTATATACAGTTTTGGTTTTTTGCTGAATATTTGTCTATAAAGGTACACAATTAGATTATAAAAATAATACAAATATTCCTGTGCAGTCTAGTAAAACTGTGGGTGACTAAGAGCTAACCAATGCTGGCAACTCTTGAGAACCAAAGATGCATCACACAAGATGTATAGTTTAATATAGAGTGGGGAGATGTAAATCAAAAGTGCAAGCTTGTGGTAAGTAAGAAATAAATTAAGGGGCTAGCGCTCCATTTTAATTCTTCCCAGTAGAGTTTGATTTCTAACTACTCTAAAGCAGGCAAGTCAAACCTTTCCCCAACTGAGAGTCTCATAAGTTCATGGGGAGTTGGCCGAGGCCATGCATGAAATTTATAGGACCTTTTGACCATCTATAATAAAAACGTTAACAAATAACGGTTTTATGTTTAAAAAAACCCATAGCTATACATGTAACATTATACAAGAAATTAATCTAAAGAAAAATTACAGTAAGTTCTCCTATAATGTGTTAGTTGTGTTATGCAAAAACATTTGTGTCATCGAAAAATCGTGTCATAGAAAACATTAGTTAAATGAGAAAATATAGGTTAGTGGGTGGTAGATACTGAGCAGATCTATGAAAAATTACTTTACATTCATAATTTGATGTATTTTATAGTTCATTTTGTTATATATTACCTACATAGCGTTGCTATTATTTATCTAGCACCGCATCTTACTACCTGTTCGGGTTGTACGCTTAAGTACTAATAGCACTAATGGATTAGGAATTGGGCTGGTTGAATTTAGACGAAGTGAACTCGCACTTGTGTGGAGGGAGAGTGGAAAACAATTTAGGGAAAACTACCCATAGTTTGCTCGACCGAAATTCGAACCTCGATCTCCCTGTCCTCTGCAGTCTAGCTCAACACAAAACTAGCATCTTAGCCAACTATACCACCGAGGCAGCTAAAATCATAGCATTGTTAATAAATAATAATGATAAATAAATAATTTCCATTAAACTTCCAATATAACTTGATCACATGAAACAGAATAAACTCTTAAGAGGTAAACAGTTGTGTAGTTGCAGTCAAGCTGGAAACAAACTGAGACGGACTAGAGACGAATAATTATATCACTGGCGCAGGGAATCACACTGACCCGCTATCAGAAATTGCATAATATCCATCTCGGGACTCCGTTATTGGAAACTGATTCTTACTTTGCTAATCACGCTCCATTAAAATCGCGTGGTAAAAACATGTGCTATGGGGGAACACCCTGTACAAAAAATAAAATAGTTCATTGTGAAATCTAAATTTCAAATCACGATAAAACATCGCAAATTTAAAGACACATAACCTCACATAAACAAAGGCAGAAGAATGACTGGACTGTTAGGGGTAAGGAGGACAGAACATAAAGTTAGTGGGATGGGAAAGACGACTACAAGTGTACCAATGTTATTCTTCTTGAACATTCTTCTGTAAAAATGATTGAAACTACCGCTCATTTCTGTCATCTTTGAAAGCATAATTTTTATTTATTTGTGTAGTTTGAAGTATTTCAATATGAGCTGGCAGAACACTCTGAACAAAGTTTGGGTTCGAAGAGGTCAATTGTTGAACATGTTTGCTTTAAATTCTTGGAGATGGTCAAACTTGACATTTGATTTTGACCAAATTTCAGATTCAGGTGGTGATGTAGATATTGTGGTCGCATCAGACAAAGAAGTAAAAATTAGCCCTGTACGAGAGGCTTTCCAAGCCGTATTTGGTAAGGCGACCGTAACAGGGGTGGCTGCTCAATCGATATCCGTGGCCACCCAGCCCGTCGGGTTTGATTCTGGCATCAATGCTGCTAAGGAGAGGATCTCCTCAACTCGAGCATCTGGAAAACTCCACAAGATGCAGCCTATATTAGCCGTGGAAAACTTCATTGTCGAGGTTGTGGAGGACAAGTGGTATGATACAGGCGTCCTATTGCTTCATGATCCTGTGAGAGAGCTAAGCCTTCATGTGTTCACTCAGCTCACTCCGGTTCCGGCATCTGTAGTATCTGTCGCCCAGGCTGACACACCTGATGACTACCCTTTGCGATCCTCGGGACTCTCAGTCACTGTAGGCAGCCTAATGGGGAACAATCTACAGGTAGGGAAAATATACACTTTTATTATTTTATTTGAAAGTACCCTCCTCGGTGGTTTAGTTAGCTAATGCACTAGTTTTGTGTTGAACTAGACTGCCGAGGACGGGGAGATCAAGGTTCAAATCTTGATTGGGCGAAGTTTCCCCCCCTGAATGGTTTTTAACTCTCCTTGCACGCAAATGTGGGTTCTTTTCCTCTTTATTCAACCTTCCCAATTACTAACCCATGAGTTCGGTGACCTGGCGGTCTAGTGGTAAGGTTTCAGACTTCTATGCTGGCGGCCGGAGTTCAATCCTCGGTCCCGGCATAGATTTATCTGATTACCAAACCCTTCCTTCACCTCAATCACCCTACCATTACACATTAGCGTAAGTGCGTATAACCCGAACGGGTAGTAAGACGCGGTGCTAATAATAATAACTAACCCATGAGTATAATTAGTACTTAAGCGTATAAACAGAATGGGTAGTAAGACAAGTATTATTATTTAAAAGCCTTTCTCCACTTGGCTTATTTTGGTTAAAGTTGTTTGATGAGAATATTTTTTATTTGTAATTTTAATTTGGGATATACCCTTATAAACCTATAATCCTCAAATACTTAAGGATATTTGAGATTCAAGGATATAAAACAAGTTTCAAATTCTAGTTTAATTCCCTCCTCCCCTAAATTTAGCCCAATATCGTTATAAAACAAATCCAATAACAAGACCCCAGACCATTAATATATTGGTTAGCTGGTGGTCTAGGGGTAAGGTGTCGGACTTCTGTGCTGGGGGTCCGGGGTTAAATCTCTGGTCCCGGCACAGATTTATCTGATTACCAAACCCTTCCTTCTCCTCTGACAAGACATGTATTAATCACAACTTGTGAGTGTGGGGAATGCCAGGCCTTCACTGTGGTTCGGATTCCATGTTAAACTGTAGGTCCTCCATTTCATCTCACGATCACCCTACCATTACACATTAGCGTAAGTGTGTACAACCCGAACGTGTAGTAAGACTAATAATAACATTAATCTAATACTTAATGTGAACAAAATTGGATTTGAAAGAAAATAATTGTGCTATGGTGTGAAAGTTTCCTAAAATTAGATTTGCCCTTAGATTTCAATTAGCAGGTGCCTTGCAGTATAATGAGAATAAAGTTGACTATATTCTCTGTTTTGATATGCTTAACAATTTTTTTGTCTAGTCGATTTTTCAGGCCTCTAGATATTTTAATGTAACGAAAATTTTAGAATTCAAATCCTGAACCCGAATTTTAATTTTATCTGCTAATTTCAAATTCAAATCTAAGAGAAGATGGTAAGCATAAGGGCTTCACTTCTCCGCGTTGATATGATTTTCTGCTTCTTTATTTATAATTTTGCTCACATTCATTTTTTTCAAAAATTGTTTGTAGTAATTAAAACACCCGCCTTGGTGGTCTAAGGTGCTACTATTGCTGTAAACTAGACTTCCGATGATGGAGAGATTGAGGTTTAAATCTCGGTCAGATGTACTGGGGGTGGTTTTTCCAAAACAAAACGTAATTGATACAAAAATATATGTCCCAAATGGGTATTAAGATGCAATGCTAAGAAAATAAAAATACAGAGGAGAATATTTTCTAAAATACATGTTCAATGTTCTTATAGTTTTCTTTGTAATCCTGTTTTCATACATACTCGCAGTGAAACATTTGGCGTATGATTACCATTTGTGTAGTTTTCCTTTGGATTTTTTTTTATCACATCCAGGTTATGTTAGGCTTGAAGTTGTTAGGTTTGGGGATTAGTTTCATATCATGATTAGGTTACATTAGTCATGGCAATGTTAGATCTGGGGATTATTTTCATATCATGCCCAGGTTACTTTAGGCTTGGAGTTGATAGGTTTGGGGATTATTTTCATATCATGCCTAGGTTACATTAGACGTGTCATTTTTTCCAAGATGCAAATTCGAATTTAAGATTCAGGTTCGTAAAATAATGAATTTGACCCAAATCTAAATCTTAACCAAACGTTTACAGTAGTTCTCACAATGAAAATTAACGTTTATTTAAATGATAAATTAGTGTTTTAGGGTCATCTTGTAAGTTTTTTTACCATACATATTTTGGGCCAAACAACTAATAGTAAGCAACATAATATCTCTAAAATATTAATGATAATAACAAACCTTAATAGCATAGTTAAGGCTACCACCTTTTTCTTACATTTAACCAAAAATAAATCAAATCTCGAGTCATATACTTTTGAATCCTTGATTCCGGAATGTCTTTAAGAATTAGGAGATTTGGAGGACCTATAAATTAAACTCGTTCAAAAGTAATGAAAACTACTTTGTTTGATTCTGTAGCAAAATTGTATGTGGGTAAAGAGTGGTGGAAGAACAGAGGAAGATACCTGCCCTGGTGGCCAAATGGTCTAAGGTATCATTCTTGAAATATTATAGACTGCTGATGACAAGATCAGGGCTTAAATCTAGGTCGAGTGTACTGATTGAGGTTTTCTTTAAATGGTTTTCCATCCTCCTTTCACACAAATGCAGGTACACTTCATCTAAATGCAACCCTCCTCATTCCTAACTCATTACATAATTAGTACATATGCATATAACCTGAATAGGTAGAAATATCTGGTGCTTAAATAACGATAACCAGAAGAATATGAAGGTAATTTTACAAAACCAACTCGGCAGGCTGGAAACAATTCTTGATTATCATGAATAGTACTATAGTGTGCAAATAAATTATAAATGTTTTCTCACCCGTTTTAAAGTGATTGATAACTAATACTAACTTAAATTTTTCTATGGTTCATTTTGACTAGGTTCACCATGCAGAATGGCACCAGGCATTGACAGGCGTGTCAAGGAGGGATATGGTACTATTGGCGGCTAAATCGCTGGCAGGAATGTACAAGACAAGCATAGCCAACATTTTATGAAGAAACTTGCCAGGGAAAAAAAAATGTGTAAATGAATGTTGTACATACATGTATCTATTTATAATTAAGTAAAACCATTTGTTTATACAAAACTTAGAACAGGGCATATTTGACATTGTTGCTACTGATTGATACTATACTTTTATTGGTGTCAATTTTTAGAGAGAATAAAGGAAGCATGTAAGTGATATATTATTACCAATTAGCTCCTTTTACTTAGTTATGGATTTTGCCTTAACGTAGGATTAATTTATGAATACTCTCATTATTAATATTTACTTTAAATGAGTGTACCTGTCACCTATGTGTTGATCTAATGAAGTTGAAAAGTACATAGGTAATATACTAGTAGCTTTAACCCTTTTTTTGTAATTTAAAATTATGTTAGATTTTTGCTTTTTTTTCTGTTCGTATTAAATGCATTAACATTTTAAATTGTATTTTATGAATGTTCATGAAGACACTATCATTGGCTACTAAAGTTACTTACATGACAGTTAGGAAACTTATACTTTTGCATTTTGTATTAATAACAGTGTTAACTTGAACTAATTTTTAAATTACATTATTCAGTTTCACATTTACACACTATTAATAAAATAACAATGTGTGCTAACTCATATCAATTTTCAAATGACATGGTTACTTTCTAGTTTACTCTAACAATTCATACATTATTTAGAATCTCCTTGTATCACTATAAGCTATTTTATAAGAGTCATGATATTATGCAGCACTAACTTTTTTTTGTTTTTGTGCTTTTTCAATTAAATGAAGAGGTCACCATTTATTGTGTTCTAGGGTTTAAATATAAACTTTTTTTCCCTAATTAAATACCAATTTGTGTGAATGGAAAAGTGAAACCAAAAAGCAACACTATTTTGCTAACACAAAATTAAATTAGGGTTGGGGACCTTCAAATCTTTAATGATATTTGAGATTCGAGAAAATTTCAGATTAGACACACAAATCCTCAAAAAGAAAAGATTTTTTTTTTAATTCTTCAAGTTAAATTTGTTTTAGAGCTCTAATACTGCTTATTGGTGGCTCAAAACGAATTATAATTATAGGATGAGCTTAACAACCAGGCTCCAGATCAGTAATTTGAGACTTAACTGAATATATGAATGTTATAATGAATAAGAAAGAATTTGTTAACATTAAGTTGCTATTTGTATTTTCTATTATTCTATTATATTTATATTTCCTTTTATATTCATAATTTTTTCTCAAATTTGAATTCGGAATTAAAAGATAAATTAGAGAGTCGGATTCGAGATTTATATTTATAAAATAGTGGATTTGACCCAACTCAAAAACAAATTTAATAATGTTTGCCAGTGCTTGGTATTTGTCAAAGTTAAGATTTTGTGAAACACCTATCAACTTACAATTTTCAACCACCTTTGATACAAAATAGTTAGTAAATTTTTAGCCTCACCTCAAATATAATTTACCCCACTTTTGGTTAGCATATTGGCTTGTTAGTCACACAAGACTTAAAATTTTGGATTTTTCTCTTTGAGTATATTGTAGATATTTTGGATGATCCATCAATGATCAGCGACCATTTATGAATTTGAGCCATAAGAATTCTTAGTTAAATTACTATTTGGTTTATGTTCATATGTGCTATAAGTGATTTTTTATGACCTTTTTCAGGGGGCTTCAAATTTTATTTTAAAAAGGTGAAAATTTGATAAAAGGATTCAACTCTGTGTGTGAGTATGTATGTATATAATTATGTGTGTACGAATAATTTTTTTTTAATTAGTTCTCTGTATAACAATCCAACATCCTCTTAATGAACTTCACTAATATTATAAAAGGTAATTAGTTTATTCCTTCATTCTGTGTTGGTTCAATATCTTAGTTCAAATGAAAGTGTGTTTAACTACTAATGTAAGGATTACATTTTCACCTCCCAATTAAATATAAATTTTCATCACTGTGTAAAGCTAACCCTCTTTGTGGTCTAGAGTTCTTGGCTACAGGTCCAAAGGTCCTGGGTTTGATCCCCGAAGCTTCCAGAATTTTTCTTTGAAGCAATGGGTCTGAAATAGAGTCAAACTCGGCTTCATGAGGACAAATGAGGAGCTACTTGAATAAAGAAGCAGCAGCTCTGGTTTAGAAAACTAATATTAATGGTCAGAGAGCTCATTGTACTGACCCTCTATCCAAAAATGTTGGCACTAACATCACAAATGATGGTGTCTGCATGGTTGATATAAATAATGACCTCGTGTATGGTTTTGAAAGCTCGGGTAGCACCCTTGACACTCACCCCAAGATCGCAAATCAATTTTTAATATAAGCTCAAAACTCATAAAGTATAACAATAATCCATAGGAAAAATTTAGGACTCGGTTTATAATATTCAGAAGTTATACCATTATTCCATTATACTTTTAAAAGTGCCCCTTAAATTCTTAATCGAAAATAAAATTAGAAAACTTATAGCTTCAAAAACATTATTGTGTGTTTAGCTAACTCAATTGGTGACATGTGCCAGTATAATTTATTATGGCAATGATTCTTCACACTTTAAAAATGCAAATTAAATTTCCCAAATATAAATAATTCCTAGCCATAGATCGAGAATTCACTTTATGATATGAGAAAATCGTAAGCTCCTTGGCAGATAAAGATTCCTTCTAATGAGATACATAAACATAGAAGATAATTAGCAAGACCCAACCACTTGCACCTGTTGATCCCCCTTGAATGAAATTAAATTCAATACCAAGATACTGGTATATTGCCTCACCAGCTCTTTATGCCGGGATCACGATCAACTTAACTTAACGTAACATTAACTTATAGTTCACCTATTGTAAAGAAACCAGTGGGCTATCACGATTCATGTAACTTAACATAACAGCTTGAGCCAAACATAAGCATTCGAGAGCATAGATGTTGATGTGTGAGTTGTATTATTTGTCAACATTGTTATCTGTGACTATCTGTATTGTTTACTTTTAATATATTTAATTACATTTCAATAAAATATTTATCATTCAAAATAATTATATTGAAGTAAAGTTTTTTTTACACTTTCTTCTTTTCCTATTTTAGTGTTATGTTATACTCGTCATCATTCATGATTTAAAAGTCAAATATAGCTTGCATACACTATAAACAAATGAAGCAACGATACTTGCAAAACAGATTAAGTACTAAATAGCAGTGTTAATGTGATTGGCTGGCTAGATCACATGATACCTTTCACTTATAGTTCATGTAACATGAAAGATCTCCAAGATAAACTATAAGTGAACATTAAGTTAACTACATTGTGATGGCTTCCATTTAAAAACACGAGGAGAACCTTTATGTTTTAAGTTACATTAAGTAAAAAAAGTTAATGTTAAGTTGATTGTTATCCCAGCATTACTCATTCTCAAAGAGGCTTCATTGATGTACGAATTTAAAGGTCTGTGATAAATGTAGTACATTCGGCAATAAGCAACAAAACTAGACACTCACCCATCCACTTAGTTTATTTCATACCTGATGGCAGGTAACGCTTCAAGATATTATGTGTGATTTGTTCTAATAGTTTTTCAACGTGAGTGGACTTCTACAAAGGCATGCCAGGCTCTAAACCTTTTAGTTACCAATTATATACCCTACTTTATTTGACTTAAGAAATTATGAACTGGATTTTAAACACAAAATGTGGTAGTTCTTAACCGTGTTTGCAAGAATCTAATTAAAAATTACAATACCATAAAACATAAGGATCAATATATGTTATGTAGGCTAAATAAATAAATGGTAAGAGACCATTGGAAAGACATAGACGTAGATGGGAGGATAACATTAGAATGCACCTGAAAGAGATGGACTGGATAGAACTAGCTCAAGATAGGGATACCTGGCCTACTTTTTCAAGTGCGGTAATGAACTCTCCACATTTTCCTAATTTTTTTTCACTCCAACAAAGCTTATTGCTTCATTGGATTTATTTAAAAATGCACTTTACCTGATATGGTTTTTTTTAGATGTAGACACTGGGAAATATGTCACAAAACTACTAGCTTGGATATACATTGAAATAATAAAATATAGTTGGGTAGGACCAAAACACCAGAAAAATGTTATTTCAAAAGAACAAAATACATCTCAGATGTGCCCTGAAAATTATTGTTTGGTATTTTGTTATGTATTTAATGTCAAGGCCTTGCTTGCCCTTCCTTTTAAAGTCTATTACATAATTAGTTTTTTTAAATTCTTAGTAGGTGTGGGAAATAAAATATTGCAGAAGTTTGACATATCATACTGAACATTCTATATTTTTATTTGTGAAGGCTTGGAGGTAGGGGTGTGCAAAGCTTACATTATTTTGAATGTTAAGTTAAACTTGAATTCTGTAAAGAATAATCAAAGTTGATGTTTGTTTTTTTCATGCAGTAAAACAAAAGTAAAGGACCCAATTAAGGGTCTAGTGAGTGTCGAGTTGATCTCGAGTTTAATAAAACTAATCTTGTAAATAAAAATTATTATACTAAAGTTATTAGAACTTTTTTTTATTTAATATAACTCAACTATTTTAAAGAAAAGTAATGTTTTAAAGTCTAAAAAAATTGTTTTTATTCATTTAAAAATCAACCTATATTAATTAATTAATTATATAATTAATTTTAAATATACTGTGATAGGAACCGAAAAATTAGTTATGAATCATTTCAATCCATTAAGAACAGTTTTAAAAAAACATTTGTGAATATAGGTTTAAATGTGAAAATTTAGCATTTAAAAAAAATATAAACGGACTCATTAAATCCTTATCATATGGAGTGTAGCTATTCAATTAGTGTTGACCTCCTACCACAAAGAGAAGTTAAACATTAAGAATTTTTTTTAAGATGTACATAGACACTTGCATCAAGGCGAACTTGATACAGTCTTGCTCTAAACTAATTGTGTTCTAACATCCTGCTACTCTTCCCGATTCAACACAAGTTTAATCAGTTGCTAACCTTGACATTCCAATAGCAAGTTGTATTACACCCTCTTTGTAGGGTTCTTCCCTATCCACTCCCACTCCCCTCTCCCACAATCATCATTTCACAAACCACACCCAAACAAGTAATGAAAAGACATTTGACAGCTGGTGTATCAGAGCAACTGGATCACTGATTTCTGGACATAATAAGCAAATGCTAAAAAGTTATGAAATAAATTAAGTAATTATTAGAATTGTCACAAATTTTAAAATAGTCCTAATTTATTTTGACTAAATTATCTTTGTCATTAGACATTAGTCAATTTTTACTTTAGTTTTAGGTCAGTATTTTATAAATATGTGAACTAAATTATAGGTGTAAACTTAAGATTTTTTAGGGCTTTGCACACTCCTAATGAGGAATGTTTATATACTCTAAAATAATTCTACTTAAAACATTTTAGGTTGGCATTTATTTGTCAACGTTACCTAAACAACAACAAAATGACATACTTGTTTGTAAATCTCTATGATAATATGTTTTCTTTAATTTTGAATACTAAGTACAGTAGGTACTGAGTGTTAATATATGTTTACAACATCTTTTCAGTCATACTATAAAAATTCTTCTGCATGGTTTTTAATTGAATATATTTATAATTTACATGTATAATATCTTGTTTTACACACCAAACCAAAATAATTCTAATTCAATATTTCAGTGCAATTGAAGTATGAGAAATGGCTTTTACTATACATGTTATGAAGAAATTATAATTTAAATGTAAGTTATAAATTAATTGTATCTAGATTTATTTAGCTTACACAGTATTTTGTCCTAAAACTATATACCACAACAATTAATCTACTTTATACATACACATTACAAAAAATTATTTACATTACAAGAAAATAATTCTCTTAATAAACATTGACAAGCTATACATTTAAAAATATTTGTTCTAATATTAGAAAACAATTTACATTTTAGATTATTTTATACATTATATTGTATTAATAATCATTGAACTCGCAACTATAATAAAAAATCAAAATCAAAAATATGAGCTGTAGAGTAAAATAATTGGATGGTGAGATCTATTTTTAATACTGTAAATTTAACTTGCTCATTAAAAATTATTCAAATTAATATTAGTACACAGTCATTCTTTATTTCTTATGTACTTTGGGTAGTCTCACTTTGAGAAATTTGTATACTTCTATTTCAAATATATTTTTGGTGATACAGCTATTAAAAATGCAATTTGATTAAGGTCTTTGAAGGAGTAAATTCAAAATACTTGTATAGATTTTTAGTCCAAACAATTATTCTTGTATGTTTGGAAATATGGTGCCCTATCATTTTAAAATGTAATCTGATATTGTATTCCAAGTACACTCAACTCTGGTTATAATGAATCTCTACGGACTCAGATATTTTGTTCACTATGTCTGAAGTTCACTAAAACTGTTTTGCCTTTTTTAATCTGAAAGTATTGGGTTAGTAACAAACAAAATAACAGTTCAAATACAATAGCTCTTTATTGAAATCTAGTAATTAATCTTTAAAAATTTGTTTGTATGCTGTTGTTAACTGTATACTATTTTAATTTATATTTTTTCCAGATTCTTCTCTAGAGTCTGTGCTTTTTCCACATTATCCATGCATTCAAAAAACTAAACTCAGTAGAAAAGTATTATTTTTTGAGTTTCATATACCCTCTCGAAGAAAGGGATTGGCGAAAACAATTTCTAAATGGCCTCAGACTGTCATTCACTGTCCTGTAACTCATAGTGTATTAATACAACTCGAAAGATTGTCTTCCTTTACTTGCCGCAGACAACGGTATTAAAACTCAAGCCAGATTAATGAATACAGTGATTGTTTAAGCTCAACCCTCCCCCTCTTCCCTTTCTGTACTTTCAGTCATGCTTTGTGCTACCTATACAAGAACTCATGTAGAAAATCGGTGTCTTAAAGCTTAAACAACCAAAAAGTTAGGTTTTTAAAGAACAATGCTGTTAGAAAGACATTTCTTATTGAAAGTTTATTTTTTCTGTTAGCTAAAACCGAAGTTGAGGGTTTATTATAAACAATTTTTTTTAACACACATTGAAGTGTGTATCACAAGTTGTGATTAATACATGTCTTGTCAGAGGTGAAGGATGAGTTTGGTAATCAGATAGATCTGTGCCGGGACCGAGGATTGAACCCTGGACGCCAGCACGAAAGTCCAACACCTTACCCCTAGACCACCAGGTCACCTTATTTCTTCCAGAATAGTTAGGTTAACATCAAAGTAGTTGCTAAATATCTTTGGATCTCGCATCTTATACAAGTCCAAATCAGTATTAAATGTGTATAAATGCAATCATTCCCTCCCCCCCCCCTCTTCTCTAAATTAAAAAGGCTAACTTTTATGCTTGAAGATTAATTTTTTACACTTCAATATATGATTTTGTTTGGATTATAAATATGTTTGTGTACACCTCTCATACTCTCATAAGCAACTGTTAGTGCTAAAAAATTGAAACTTTAAGTTTGAAAATTCTTAAGGTCTGAATCTACAAGATTTGAAGCTCCCATCTTTAAATAATAATAAAAAAAAGAGTATAAAGAGAACTGCTCTGATATTTGTTTGGAAGTAGAATAAATATCCACTTTTAAAATCTCAATGCAGCTCGCCAGGGTTGAGCCACAATTTCATAGGTCATAGTCGGGTACATAATATGTGGGCCAACTATGTCATTTGATACTATATCAAAGGTGTATTGACTCACATTTAGTATCTGTAACGGTTTTCTTAAATCAAACAAACTAAGCTTAAAGGTCTCAGCTATGGTCAAGAGTGTTGAAGCTTAATTAATATACCAGGTTAAATCCTATTAGGGTTGAAACTTAGGCTTAAAATTCTGTGTAATTAGTCAAGATACGCTGACTCTTAAGTCTACCGTTAGTTTAGTCTTGTGTTAAGCATCTTTAGGCATAAGTACATTATTATTGAGCAAGGTCACGTTGAAACGACATTGGCTTGCATGACATACTCTTGAATTTATATTACTTATTCTATGTTACTAGGAACTTGGAAGTTCACTGCCGCACTTACAAAAGTATGCCACCTATCCTTATTTTGAGCTAATTCTATCCAGTCTATCACATGTGGTGTGGTGTTCAATGTGTTAACTATTCTGCATACAATACTGTACAGTGCAGTGATTATATCATTGTAGTTATAGTTAATATCCACAGAATTAAGGTTAATATAATTCAGACTGTGTTCAAGCACTATAATTTTAAAAAGAATATATATTCAAATAATGGACACTTCTTAATAACAGATTTTTTTTATACCAGAAGGTGTTTGCTACTAAGAGATTTCCCTACGTTGTAATGCACTTGGATCTAACCCAATCAACTTTCTTGTGGGAACTTCAATAAGGTACATATGCAATCTTTTTGGAAATAAGATAAATAATCAAAAAATTCTACGGTGGCTGATACTCCCCTAGTACTTCCCGAATAGAAACTGTTTTGAAAAACAAACACAATAAATATTAACATTGAAAGTATAAACCCAGGGGAAAATAATAAAATGGATTTGTGTGTGTGTGTAAGTGTATGTGTCTGCAACTCTACAAAAAAAACACATAATAAATGTTTTATTTTTACTTAAGTTTAACTCTTTGAAACACTATTATAAAAACTTACACCTAAAATAGGAATCATCACTCCTCAAAATTATAAATGATCTTGAGAGCATGGGAAAATATATTAGTAAAAAGAATACACAAGAGAAAAAAAAAGAAAAAGTTTGCTTTTGAATTTTACAAAAAACTGATGATGTCCTCTGCTATAATGTGAACAACAACTTTAGTGTTTTGTCATGAACCCAGACTCATATTGTATATTTAAACAAATATATGGCATGTTTTACTTATCTTGAGTTATACTCCTTCATTAATTCACCTTAATCAATTGTGTTAATAGTTTTATTATAGTTGTAGTTTAAAGGGAAATTTATAGTAAGAAACGCAAAGATGACTTAAATAATTGTTCATTGAAAACCTTAGAATACACATATTAATATATTGTAGTGCTAGCACGATGCAAAGTGGTTCACACTAACTTATGGGCAAATGGCACATCGATTAATGAAATATAAATACAGGTTTTCTGGACATATTTTGATTTATATCAACTGTATTTGGCAACTTGTTAATAGATCAAAACCCTCTGTGATTTGTAAACTTTTGAGAATGATGTATCCTTTGTAAGGTGGTAGTTGTTGGGAATCACCTCTGTACTTAATCTCGACTACAAACTGTTAACCATCATGTTTGTGAAGTTGATGAATTAAAACATAGAGCATTGAGAAGAATCTGAAAATATAAAATAATAAACACAGACAAAAGTATGTCTTATGAGCTTACTTCATTAGTTTTAGTTTACATTTTTTAAACTATTGTTAATTGAAAGAATAACTTGGATTATCTTTGTGAAAGCTCACTGATATTGAAAATCTAATAGAATACACAATATTGACACAAATATAATATTATTACTATACGACACCTTAGCTCAGTCGGCAGCCTGTCTGTCTATTGAGTTAACGGTCCCGGGTTTTATTCACAGAATGGCCGAAAAAATGTATCGTTGGTGAAATGTAGGTTTACCCTTTCACATTACTGAATTAACGGCCGAGGACTGGATGTTGTGTTTGTCCTAATCTTAAGTTATATTATAAGTCATATGAAGCTAAGTAAGGCCTAGCAAGCCAGTAGTGGAAAATACAAGCATATGGCTTGAATAAAAAAAAGCTGACACAAGCTGGAAACAGTAATGGATGTAAAAACTATTATTATTATTATTATTCTAGTTTACATTGACACAAATAGCTATAGTTGGTAGTGTGTAAATCAAGTGGTTGGCTATATCTTCATCATCATCATCAACATCAACAGCTGTTTCCAGCCTTTGGCCAGGTCAGTTTAGTAAAATGCCCCCATATTCCTCTATCCTTCCACCCTTCTTCCTCCTTTTGTTGCTTCCATTTGTTTATTGACCTTGACTGTACAATACAGTAGCAATTTGAGATCGATTGATTAAAAAGCAAAGCAAGAAGTTAGAAAGGTAGGAGCTATTTTAGGTTGATATTTGGGGAGTGTCTGGATCTAGTTATCTGCATATTGCTTGCATTCCTATCTTTACGTATAAAATTGAAACTTGAACTTTCACCAACAGAGACAGTAGCAGACTACAAGCTTCTGAAATTGAGTTCTAAAGATTAATGTTAATAAGAAACAAGTATGGCAGGGTAAGGAATGAAACCAACAGGAAAGGTTCAGTTTTGAAGAGAAGCGTGTTAGAAACAATAGGCCGATCTTTACTATAGTGGTACTTTTGTGATGAATGAACAACGAAAGGAAGGCAATACTTCTATTAAATGGAAATAATTGGAACGAGATTATTTAATATACTGAATAAAGGTTGGCTAGAGCAAGTAAATAATTTGTTGGAGATTTAGGACGGGAGTCTGAAACACTATTTGTGGAAATGTGCCAAATTGGAGATTGCTTGCTAATCCACACCTGGGAAACTAGAGTTTGAATATTATGATTGATGTGAGTTTTTCCATGGATTGCATTGTTACTTAATGAGATATTCAATTGTGTCTTTTTTACTTTGGTGTCGTCTCAATGAATATTAATCGTTCTTTTTCTTAATATCCATACGTTAATTCATTCTTCTTGAACTTAGTTTTATCTCATTATAACTTAAGAGCTTTGGGGGTGTGTTAGGATTGCCTCTAACCTCGACCCATGATAGATTCTGCTCTTTAAGCTTTCTTTCATAGTTTTCTCTCTATCAGACTCCATGTGTTGTTTTTGGCTTTTTTAGTGCTGCATTTCACTACTCATTTGTGTCATACACATACATACTAATAATGGTTAAATGTTAGGGATGAGGAAAATTGAATTTAGAGGAAGTGTACCTGCATTTGCATAGATAGAATGGAAAGCAATTTTGGAAAATACACCTTCAGTACACGTGGCCAGGATTTAAAGCCTGATTTCCTAGTCATTGGCATTTCAATCTTGCTAATGTGACACCTTAGACAATTTGAATATCTAAGTGAGTCATTTGCTATTCTCTCCATACTACAACTCAACTAAGAACATTGAAAAAAAAACTAGAAATTTTAAACAGTCAAACTATTAGTTTACGCTCTACCTAATGAGGCTGCTGCATGTGGCAGTAAAAGCTTTTATAAAATATGTGCCTGTGTGTGTAACTATTATGTATTTTACTATATTTTCAAAACGAGTTAACCCCAACAAAGATAAATCAGGCTCCTAACCTTTCAATTCTTAATCATTTCCATTAGAATTTAATTTTAAAATGTAAGTAATTTGCTGGAAATAAACATTTCAATAATAGTCTAAATAAGGTTTGGCTGGATAAGAAATAAATGAATGAAATTGATTTAAAATGTATCTATACTTAATCCACAAATAGTAAATATTTAACTAGATCACATAAAGTACCGGTAATTAATATAAACCTGTTAAAATCCATTAATGATTGAGTTACTTTAAATGACATGAAACATACATACACTGACTTTTATTAAGGTGTCACTTGTTAAATTAGTTATATTGAGAAAGCTATGATAAATATTCAATTTTAAAGTTGTGTTATATTATTAGAAATTACTTAAAAATCTAAAATGTCGAATGCAGTATAATGTATCAGAGTTCATTTAATTGTATTAATAATTAAATTGTTTAAGTTTACAAAATTACCATATGTGTCTTAGAAGTTCTCTAATGGAACACTACAATGCAGATTTTATGAAAATTACAGTATGGCTGATATTATTTTTAAAAATGATTAAATTTAGACTAAATGATTTTAATTTAATAATTATGAATAATATTCTTTAGAATTGTTATGGAAAATGTTGGCCAAGATTCCCCCTATTTTAATATAACAAAACCCATGTTAATTGATTGGTCTGTAACGCCCAATTTTCTATAAGATAGCCATTATCTTTTTATCCCGTTGAAACAATGTAAAGTGTAGACAATATTCCTCTTAAAAAAATCATCCATTAATATGCAGTTTATATGTTTAAAACAAGTATTTTTAAAATGATTTCCATAAACTAAAATTAATATATTTTCCTTTAAAACAATATAACTTTATTTTATCCATAAGTAGCAATTTGTTTTCCCAATAGTTATGAGAGTAAAAATTTAAACATGTTATCTTCATAATTTCTTATAAAGTTTAGAATTAACCTAGAAGTCTTCCCCAGAAATACCAAGACATTTTACAAACATTTACTTCCTTTTTCAAATAACTGTGCAGACACTTGATGGCTAGGATTGTTTTTAGATCAAACAGATTGCAAAATGGGAAAATGATTTTAAATTCCCAACTAATGCCCATTGTTTTAATCTTAAAGGGTGACCTAGCGGTTTAGAGGTAAGGTGTCAGACTTTTGTGCTGGGGGGTCCGGGGTTCAATCCTCGATCCTGGCAAAGATTTATCTGATTGCCAAACCCTTCCTTCACCTCTGACAAGACATGTATTAATCACAACTTGTGAATGTATGGAAGGCCAGGCCTCCAACGTGGTTTCGATCCCACATTAAACTGTAGGTCCTCCATTTTATCTCACTAACATTACACATTAGCGAAAGTACATATAACCTGAACAGGCAGTAAGACTCAATAATAATAATAATGATGATGATGATAATGATAATTATTATTATTTTAATCTTAAAGATTAACTATCTTTGTCAAAAAAATTATATAAATAAACAATGTTTAAAGCTTTACCTACAAGATGGTATTAAAATTTTGTGTAAAGATTAATTTATAAAAGTCAAATCGTCAATGTCAAAGTTGTAACAAACAAAAAAATTTGGGAGTATTAACTAGCAGACACAGGAACAGACACATTTAAAATGCTTTTTTTTAATAAGACTAATTTAAGATAATAAAAAGTAAAATAATTATATTACCAGTTTACAAAAGAAGATAAAGATGAAATATACTTAGAGTTTGTATGAAAACATGTCCTCATGTTCATATTGTTCCTACTCTCTATCCATACTTTACAAGTTGCACTAGATGAACTTATTATTAGTTTCTGAATGCTACAAGGACATTTGATCATGTTGATTCCAAGTCTATGCACAAATATAATATATTAGAACTCTACTCAACAATATTCTCTGTGAATCCCTCCTGGTGGAACTGTCATATTGTTAAGACTGTCACACTTATGTTTATGTAAATATATATTTAATTTAATGAGTTAATAGTTAATCAATAATAGAAAAAATGAACAGGGCTTTTACTCGGTTCAGGGGATGAAAAGTCTAAGATGTCACTCTCATGTTAGACTGGCCTGCTGATGATGGGGAGATTGAGCCTTGAATCCCTGTCAAGTATAATGAGTTTTTTTTCTCCCCTAAATGGTTTCTCATTATCTTTCCACACAAATGTGGGTATATTACCTCTGAAATGCTTCCTTCCTCCTCCCTACCCCACCAGAGTAGTTATATATGTGTATAACCTTAATAGGTAGTAAGACAGGGTGATAAAAAAAACATGGTTTTCAAATATGTTTTTAATTTAATGAGTTCATAGTTGCTCAATGATAAAAAAAAATGAACAGGGGTTTTATATAACCATTTTATTATTTGGAAAACATACTTAGACAATTGTACTACTATAGTTTGTATCATAAATTGGAAACAATTCATTAGGTTATTTTCAAGAATTTGGTTTTGAATCTTATCACAATATTATTTTAAACATCCATTTCTGTTATATTGATAGAAATAGGTTTTTTAGAGAAGGATAACATTATTTTTTAACATGCAAAACATTTTCCTTTGCTCCTACCATATTTTCATTTTATTTAAAGAAAATGTCACTGTGCATTTCAACAGTAGAGATTTAGATCAATATTTGTTACATTTTTAAAATGAATGTGCCATCAAATAGTGTGTTCTCTGGTATAGCCAATTGGAAATATTGGTCTGAACCCGTAACATGTATGTTCAAATTATATAGTGCATTGAATATTATAACCCATTAATGGTTTTGAAACAAAATATAAAATAATTATTTTTTATTCAAACATACTTCATAATTAGTAACCTTAAGTTTGACTATTTATTAAAGTGTTCATCTACTATGTACATCAGGACAGTTATTTTTTGTGGGTTTTATATTGTTTGTTATCATTAAAACCATTTTCAAAAATATGAATGCATCATGTAAGACACACAACACATTTATAACAACAAATATTAATATCTGATCTTGAAAAGTTATGTTAAAACTAGTTCTATTTTTACATTAACGACTTAACACATAGGCCTATTTTGATGTAAATATGTAAATAATTAAGAGGTTTTTTACAATCACATGCAAAGTGAAGAATGAAATAGATTGGATAAATAATTGAATCGTGCATGTCTTGTCTTATGAGTTAAATCAAAATATAAGATAATATTTGGATGCTAGTGTACACAAAAAGTATTTTTTGAAACATCATTTGCCTAATCATATAGGTAAGATAACAAATTATATGGAGTCATAATATTACCCTATATTTCAATTTAGTAACACGATTGAAACAAATAAAACTACTGTGCAACTTTAATAAACATATTTTTGATTTAGCTTTCATAGTTCCTTTCAAATGTATCATTCTAGTTGTATGCCTGATATCAATCTAATTTGACACATAATAAGGGCATGTATGATTAAGTTGGTGATTACAGAAATGGACTAAGTCAAAATATGCGTTTTTAGTTTCTTTATGCCAACCTCTGTTTTTGGTGGTGATACATTGGTGTCAAAAGGAACTAAATTACTGTATCCCTTATGGTAGCAATAGTGATTGTGTTTTGTATAAATTGTACAGAAACGCACTAAGTCATCGACTTAGTTCCTTTCACCACCACTTTGTCCAGTGGCTCTTATATCTATTGCTGCTGTCACATGTTTTATTTTATTCAATTTGGAGCACTACAAAGTTTGAAGTCGAGTTGAGCAAAGTTGCAAGGAGAATAAACATATCGGAGGTCTTTCATTTGATTACTTGCAAATTAGCCACTTCCTAATATTTGTGTTCAAAAAGTGTTTTATTTCAGACATTTATGGGTTAACAGCTTTTGCATACACAATTTAAAATCTCGTGGCTTAAACATATATTTATATGATGAGGGGAAGCTAAAAGGAAGCTAATGAAAATTGTTCAATTTTGTTTGACTTTATAATAAATATAGTGTTCAAAGAAGTGAATGAAATTTACTTCACATGTTTCCAGAAAGGAGGCACTCATATCTTCCATGTGATCGTGATAAAAATGGATAAAGATAAAAATGGCAGATTGTATAGACAGCCCAAAAGAATATGCGGAGCTAAAAGCAAACAATAAAAAGAATGCAACAGTAAAAATGGCTGATATGATGGAAATACTTAATTTTGACAAGTGTTGGCCTACATATTTAAAAAAAGCTACATTCCTGAAATCATCACAAAATGGTGTGCTGAGAGATATAAAACAATCTTATATACCTTCTTTTAAAGAGTTCTGATATTCAAAAGACAATCATGGAGTTGTAGAAGCTTCGTCATACATGTAGTTATGTCACAAATACCTTTCACCTTGCTAAGTGCAATGTCGTGAACATTTTGACAGTGATGCCTTCAAAAGCTTATCCTGATGGAAAAGTACCAATTAACAATAAAAAACTTAAAGCCATCAAAAAGTTGTACAAGTATGTTGTTAATGAAAAATATTCTAAAAGCTTTTTGACAAACTGATTGTCTGGTCAACCGCTACCACCTCTGATGAAATTCAAAATTAAAGTGAAACTGTTGCAATGAAAGTATTTTTCCATTTAATATAATATTAATATTAAAATCATAATAGTTTCAAAAATAAATAAACTAAAATATGCATTATGTGTCTGAGTTGGCGCAGAAAGGATCTAAGGAAAAAAAATAATCTTTAAGAACAAAAAAAACTATACAATTAAATTACACCTCAATTAGACACATCACCTTGCCACAAAACCTCTAAAAAAATGTAAGCAATCAAATCAAATAATAAAGTTTTTTTTTTCTTTCGCCTGAAAAGTTAGAAATTTTACTCAGAAGGGCAAGCATACTGTTCCAATATGTTTTGTACAATATTGCCAAACAATGGTAGTGTTTTATTCAATCACATTATTCAACTGTTGGAAAAATTCATGTAGGATTGAACTGAGACTCAAATATATGCTTATAGCAATAGATCCCAAACTTTATTTGAGCTCAACACAGCTGTATTATTTAATTGCATTTTACTATTACTCTACAAAACTTTTGAATTATTTAAAATAGAACTTAACTAGTCTTGAAGTTCATTTTTATGGTGTGACACTATTAGCAACAGTGCACTTTAAAATCACTTTAATAGTGGTGAGCTGGAGATATCTCCACGTTGTCTATTTCTGTGTACTAACTTTTCAGCTGAACAAGCACACACTGAATTTAATAGTCAACTGTGAGCTAGAGATAAGCTCTATATTTAGTCTATCTCTGTGTACTAATCCATTTTGGTCTTAGACATGGATACCAATTAAATTGCGAAAACTCGCCTACAGCCGTGTTCATCAACAGACTGTGTGTGAGTGTGCACTTTTTTTTAAGAGATGAAAAAGTGTATTACCACATCACATGTTGAGTTAATTCTATGTATAAAAAATTCAAAATGTAGCCAGAGATTAACCTCAATTTGGGAACCTATTTCTTTGCCTTACTCTGCCTTAAAATATGAGTAAAGAATAACCCTGGGTCTGGGACAACTCCTGGATATCTCAATGGTCAAATCATTGGCATACTAAGCCAAAGGTCCCGGTTTTGACTCCAGTGTCCATGTGTCCTTTTTTAGTTTAGAAAATAGGTTTAGTTGATATAATTTGAGCATGTTGATTATTTGAGAAATTAAGATTACAAAATTCTAGAATTTTAAGAATGTGCATGAGCAAAGTTTTCTTCCTGAAACTGAGGTTTAGTTGATTTTATCCCCAATAATTTGTGATTTACTAAGATCAATAGTGAAAATTTGTAAACTTGCAAAACTTTTTTTTTACTTAGCCCTAAACATAATATACTAATTTAACCAACCAATAATGTTAGTAATAAAACAATTGAACTTAAAAAACAATATATACATTTATTTAATGAATTTTAATCACCATATATTACAAATAAATATTAGAGTTGTTCCTTTTATATAATACATATTCTCCGAATTTAAATTATATCTAATATATTGACACCTCCAATTGTGTTACATAAATATGCATTTGAATGTTCTTTATCAGAAATGGAAAATACTTTTGCTCATCATGATTCATTCAAACTTGGATGATGAGATTCAACCAATATTAAAATGAATTAATATTTTGGCTAAATTTATTTATGCCCAAGGATATGAGAACCTTTTGGGAACATTCAGAGTTTGACTTTCAATAGATTAAACATAAGATTTCAATTAAATTAACAATAGGTGACATAATTCCACTTATAAAAGGCATGTCACATAGTGAATAGGCCAAGTTTTGTCAATACATGTTTCTGAATATTTGTTTTTAAATTATCTGACTGAGATATGTGGAATGATAGACAAATCATATTTGCTAGGAAATGTGATCTGTCCATATAAACCAATAACTTTAAATCATACAATTAACAACAACATACAAATAAGTGTTCCTAATAACCTTCCACTTTTACCATCGTTTTGCATCATATTCCTTTTGTTCTAACTCAATAGGGATTTTATTTTCTTTCTTTCCATACTATCTTAATATTTAGTGCTGTGTTTCCCAAACTTTTTCAATTTGTGTACCCCCTTTCAGGGCCATGGAATAATCAACATACCCCTTTCAGCTCTTTATAAAAAAACACCACAATCTTGTAAAATATAAACTGTCATTCCAAATGTAAATCATACTCTATTGGGAACCTAAAGCCGCTGCCATGACCAAGGGAAATTAAGGCTTATAAAATTAAATTAAATCATGACATGCATAATCTGGATTAATTAGTTTATCAAACATAGCTATCAAAAATATATAGTATTATTGATAAAACTCAGTGGTACATACCCACTGAAATATTATTCATACCCCTAGGAGGTACACATAACACAGTTTGAGAAACATTGATTAAGGGGATACATTTTTAAAATGTAAAATTTAATATTCTTAGTTTAATTGTGGTGTTGATGTTTCTCTTAAAACACCAATAGTTATTATTTTGGCTATGTCAGTCTGCACCACAAGTTAAGAATACTTTTTTCTTGTATGGTTATTAACATCAGGGCTGTGGAGTCTTGAGCCAGAGTCGAAGGCAATTTTGGGCGCAGTGGGACGCAGAGCTGGTAAAAATGTACCGACCCCAACTTAAGCTTCAAAATAAAAATGTATAATATAACAATCAATTCATGGTAACTACATCTTTTAAATTTTATACTTTTTTTATTCATTACTATCAATATTTGTAATTTTGTTCGACAAACTTATTTAAATATACGTTCACAGTGCCAAAGAAGCTTCCCATAAAGTCATTTGTATTGGAGCATTTTACTGCAGTAAATTTGTTATTACTAATTAATATACTTTAGCCATTTATAAAGGAGTCGGAGTTGGGGACAGTTGAAAAACAAGAGTCAGAGTTGAAAGCTTAACATACTAACTCCACAGTCCTGATTAAAATTTAGACATTAATGTAAATTTTACATCCATTACTGTTTCCAGCCTGTGGCCTGGGTCAGTTTATTAATTTACATAATGATATCAATAAATTACCTGTTATAGTGCACACAGGATTATTAGATTCTCAAATAAACTAAAGTTAGCTCAGATTTGTTCATCTGACTGTGACAGTGCTCAAATTTAATTAAAATAACACATTTTTAGTAAGCTAAATACTTTTACATGTTTCACTTTTTTTTTTTAGTATAATATCCATCAAAAGTGACAACTACAGATCACATGAGTTGATGTATAAATGTATTAAAGTGGATCTCGTATAATTTATAGCTGTCATACAAGGTTATTCCTGTGAAAATTGGACTATACTTACTATTTGTTACTGAATTTCAATCTTAAAATCTAGCTGACCACACCAAAACTAATAAATAGTTTTGCCGTTACTACTTTATATTTCTTGATAAGAGTCATAAACACCTTTGTTTAAGATTAAACTATTTTAGGCTTGAATAATAGTTTTTAAACAAATAAAAAAGGTTATATATGCTGTGATTGTGATGCATGTCATACCTTCAAGCTATTTTTCGGTATGATTTGAAAATTACAAAAGTACAATTACATAAAAAAAATATAGTAAAACAAAATAAACAAGATTTCTAGAGTAAGAGAACAATTTGTTACATAAGATGCAAATAATAATAATAATAAATAAAAAATAACATAATATATACATTGAACACAAAAATTTATTCTCCAGTCACAACTATGTTTTCATTTTTATTAAATATCTTCATTATTCACCACTTTATTGTCTGTAGCATTCAGTCTTTTTAAAACTAAGTACAACACAGTATTTTTATTTTATTTTGCCCTTTATTAACTTCACAACACATCTTGATTTAAAAGTTGTGTAAGAAGTAAAAAAAACTTTTCCTTATTAATATTAATATTAATATTAATATTAATAGTAACAAAATAAAAGATAGCTAGGAAAGATTTTTCATTCTTTAATTGTGAAATATAGTTTTAGCACCTATCTATGGTAAAAAAAAAAAAGAAGCCATTGTTATAATAATTATGAGTAAAGCATTAATATGTTGTCCTAAGGACATCTTTGGCAAAAATTGTAAATATTTGCTTTCAGATTCAACAGTAGGTGAATATTTATGGCAAAATTGAGTTGATATAATGTCATCAACAACTTGTGGGTCATTTTATACACAAAAACCAATAAAACTGAGCATAAATACTTATAAAAGGAAATATCTCACATGCTAAACAAAAATATTTATTAAATGTATCTATCTAAAATGAACAAATAATTCAATTAAAATACTGTAAATTAAGTAATGCCATAATGTTAATCTAAATATTTTGAGATCATTTTTTTTAATGAAAACTACACTCATCTTTGTTAACATTATAAAACAGTTCATAAACAGTTTACATGTATATTTTTCTAATGATATAGCAGTTGGCAAACTGTGGCCTTTTTATTTTGGACAAAAGCCCATTAAACTAGTCATAGGAGTAATAATTTACATGCAAAAATAATACATCATGTATGCTAAGCCTGTGAAACACAACTAAAATAACCCATTGAAATAATAATACATTGAGTTGTATGACCCCATTCAGAAACTTAGTAAAGATTTTGTTTACGACAGTCACTAAATACCTACACATATGATTATTTGATGATTATATTAGCTGCTACATTTACTTTAGTCAGCAAAATAATATACTTCACAAAATAGCTGTTCTTAAATTCAACTCAAGTTAAATATTATATTTCTCTCCAAGGACATGTTATTAAGAGTTCATCCTTCCCATTATCTTTCACCTTGCATTTGTTGTGGGGGTTTCTGGTGCCCACAGAACGTTGCAGTCGGCGAGAGCCACATGAGCATCAATCACAATGAAGCTATGCGTTACACACTAAGGTGCGTGGGGGAGTGCGCCCCCCAAGGAAAAGTTTGCTATGGCAAGAGTTCTTAGTACAGTCTTTCATGAGTACCGATTTATATTGGTGGAGTCGTTAAGAACCGTATTCACAATCGTAGGCTTCACACCTGAAAATAAAATAAAATGTTTATTCACATAAATCAAAGTACAAATACAACAAGATTGGTAATGAGTGTTTACTATTTTTAATGTGTCCAATAATGTTGTACCATCTATTTATCATGAAATGTTACCGGTTACCAACTCCCTTAAACTTTCTATAATATGCATGAAAATATAACTAGAGTCTGTTCGCCATGGGAGTGGTGATAACTGAGCTAGCAGAAGATGTAAACACTATTAAAAGAAAAACATAATCCAAAACAAATATTTGTTGTGAAAGTTTTGGTTATGAAAAATGACAACAAATTATCATATAATCTTGCAAATCATGGTTAGGCGAATGGATACAGAGAGTAGATCCGATAACTTTGAGAGCAGTCAGTTATCATCACTCCTTTGGTGAATGGATTCTTTGTTTATGATTTTAGAGTGTATTTTATTAATTTAAAGTTTCTACTGTATAATTGAATACATTTAACTCTCGAGTATGTACATGAATTATTCGGTTTGTCACTTATCCATGTCTCCATCAGGGAATTTCTTTTAACTCCCATGTTTTGACTATGTGTTAACTAGACTCCTGAGCAAATTTTAAAGCTCTCACCTTCCAGCTCGGTAAACATCACAAAATATTCTAAATAAGCCTGTGTGTTAAGAAAGTGTTTATTTTGGCTATGAATGCCGAAACCTATATTATTAAATCTGATTATTTATTTTTAGAATTCTTTCACAACTCCTCCCCTTCATCTGTTCAGATAATTGAGTGTCTACTGTGTCAACATTAATACCTTAAAGTCTGTTTTCTATCTTGGCAACATTTGATTTATTTTGACAAAAAATAGTTTTGATATAAATACTGCCGAAAATACTGACCTTTTCTCGTGTCCCCTAAATCTCCACCTTAACCATCACAAGTAAACAGGAATAGTGTCCATTTGGTGTGATTTTGTTAATTTTAGAGTTTTACTTATCTTACTATTTGTTGTGACTATATTATTTACTAATTTTTCTTTCAAGTGCTTACATCTATATACCATATGTTTAAACAAAGGATAGACAAATGTTATTTACTAGAATGTTGATCAGTTAGAATTAATATAATTTAACACTATGCATAATCCAGTTTTGTTTAATCATTTATCCTCGATTAAATAAGTGCCAAATAATATTTAACATATCATGTTTGATTTATTAAATATGACTTAATTAATTAATGGACTGTTAAATTTTATATATAAGGTAAGCTACTAAAATATTGTCGAATAAATGTAATGAACTTGTTCTTATTCATGACATAAATGATAATAAAACTAATTAATGGACAATATATACTATTTTATTATCACACAAGAGGGGACAAGAATTGAACTTATCCCAAACTTCTGTTATTAATTTAAATTTAGAAAGTAACTGATCTTATCCTATGATATAAACTCATAAACTCATAAACTTAAATATTTACTCAAGTAGATGGTTGTGTGGTTAGTCTGTCGAAATTTGACCCAAGAAACCTGTATATTGAACACAATTCTCAAGTGCTAAATTTTTTTATTATCTTAATTTATTTTTATGGATACTTTACACACCTTGAAGAATCTTATAAATAAGTATAAAATTATAATGGAATAGCCTATATTAACAAAAGTTCACCATTTTTATCTGTCAAAAGGGAGAGCCGTTGACCACATCCCATGTTATAAAAAAACACAGGAAAATAGTTATAGTCCATTCACCATAGGAGTGGTGGTAACTGACAGCAAGCAAACATTATCAGATCTACTCATGTATTTATTCACCAAACCACATTATCTGCAAGACCATTATGTTGCTTTGTTGTCACTTACGGCAGTCAAAGCTCTCACAATTGGTTTTAGTTATTGTTTTGATTTAACCAATTTTTCATCTACTGCTAGCTGTTTGTTAGCTACCACCACATCTAACCTACAAAATTGCAAATAATAACATAGTAAAATGTTGTCTTTGCTGGCCACAAAAATACATCTTGGTATTTTCTAAAATACCCTTTCTATGAAAATTGTACTGTGTGCGTAACCGCCCTATGTGTGTTACCTCCTAGTCCGCATGAACCCGAGTGCTTGGTCTCGATGACGTAGCCCGTGGCGCAGGCGTCCTTGAGCATGTGACACCACGAGTGGTAAGTCCGATTGTTGGTGCCGCAGATGGGCCCGCCCATCTCCCGGCGCATCCCCCCAGAAGGGCGAGGGCACCGGTAGCTGCACGTGACACATCGCGGCGCCCCCGAGCTCAGGTCCACCAGACAGGACTGACGGTCCCGGCAGTTCACCGACTCGCATGACGCCACCTCTGGAATGAAGCAAGCATACAACGGTGTGGAATGTTGTCATCTCATAGCTTCACAGCGTCATACAACCCGTCCGGGCCCTACTCACTTTGATCATTCTAATGATACACTTTATTGGTCTAAGCTCTAAGGTGTCACACTCTCAATAGACTGGACTTCCAATGATGGGGAGACCGAGGTTCGAATCCTGGTTGGGTTTATTGAGTTTTTCCTTCCCCTCTAAATTGTGTTCTACTGAATCTTAGCAAGATCAACAGGAATGGAAGAAATAGTGCCAGTCAACCTACAGAGGTGTAAACTTCCAGTGATGATGCTAATGAAGGGGCTTTTTCATAAATAGTTCTCCACTCTGCCTCCACACAAATCGGGCACACTTCCTCTAAAATTCAACCTTCCCCATACATAAAATACTAGCATAATTAGTACATAATATGCCTATAACCCAAACGGTTTGTAAATCATGTTGCTAAAATATGAATTTAAAAAATGAGGATAGGATGAGAAAGGTAACATTTAGAGAAAATATACACTCAATTCACCTTGACCGATTACATTATGGTCCTATTTTATAAACTGAATCGTAGTGTAACTCTTCAAGGTAAGCTTGCTACGGAGTGTGCATATATTTGTGTGGAGCGAGGGTGGGAAACCATTTAGGTAAAAATACCCTCAATACAACAGGCCGGGATTTGGACCGCGACGTCATCGTCAAACCAGGCAACGATTTTGACATTTATACCGCGTGCCTAAAGATTCACGTGAATGAAAGTTAAATATAACTTTTTTTTTTTAATTCAGCAGTTTGATTGTATACCTTAGTCTAATTCAAAAGTCCGAAAAAAGCAATATATATATATAAACACTTTTAACCTGTTTAAACCAAATAATTGTCGTAGTAAATTTTAATTAAAAAAAAATAGCATTTGAGGAATTTTTGTAGAATTGGCAAATTTAATCAATGTTTAGTATTTGTGGCAATGCTGTCTATTCCAAGTCAAATATTTTTGTCTCAATGCGATGTATGTCACTTTCCGTTCAAGATATTCCCAACTCACCCTTTTTTATATAGTGTAGTGTGCATCTCAATGTTTCTGAACTATATTTATATCTTACACTTAGAGTAAGGTAGAACTTAGAAGAAATATTCTCATATTTGTGTGGAGAGAGTGTGGGAAAACACTTGAGAAAAAAATCAGTTGACCCAGCTCCATCACCAGCAAATCAGAATAGGAGAGACTGACATCTTTGTCCACCCGCCCACTGATACAAATCAACTTGCACCAAACTATTTAAGACACAAGTAAGTGTAGGATGAATGTGAAGAAAATGCACCCATCTTCACTTAAACACACCTGCACTTAGTTCTGATAATACATATGTTCGATACTTATTATTTAAATATTTAACGTTCAGACACCAAGGTATAGGCCACTCCTACATCACCAGAAACCAAACAATTTCATTCAAATTCACCAAATTTCACTAACTACAGTGTACTTACTAATCAATAGTATTCTATTTTTTTACAGCCTACTCATATAGATAGTTACTCATTATTTAACAGGATCAAATACGATACCTTGTGTGTCTACTGAACTAAGGATTCTGAGTTTGATACCCGGAATTGCCAGAAAAGTAATCATTGGTGAAATGTAAGACGTCCCTTCCACAGTGATGAAATAAAGGCCCTGGATTGGGCGTTGTCCTTTCTGAGTTTAAGATGTGCTGATATAATCAGTCAGTTCAAAAAGTGCACGTTGCATACCTCAAATAAGATGCAACTTTTTATACATAGAGTACATTTTTTCAGTACCTTTACAAATCAAACCAGGGTTCTCAGACTTATAGTTGACTACTTAAAGGCGCAATCACCGTTAGCATAATATTAAAATATGTTATGGAGGGGAAAGCCAGTATAGGTCCATATTTTTTTACAATTTTTGTAAAATATTAAAAATATTGCTTCAGTAGATACCTATAGTTTAATTTCCTGCGCATGTTATCTCAACCAATTTGTAATCGTGGGCATCGTGTAATTTCAACAGGACTTCAAATATCTATGAATGCATACAACCTGAACAGGTAGGAAGATGTGATAAAATAAATCAAAGAATGTTTGAAATTACCACTGTATCTGTAGTAAAAGGGGACGCATCTGCAAAATCAATTTGTATTTATTTTAACCAAACATGTATTTAGGTTACTATCAAAACAAAATAACGATTAACCTGTTGCTTTCCACCAAACACCTACAAATGTAATCTAATTTACTTTGAAAAGGCTACATTAATTTGAGTACTAAAACATTTTAAATATAACTTAGTGTTTCTATATTTTGTGAGCAGATCATTCATTTGGTTCTCAAAATTTGAATGGAACATACTTTTTTCTATGCTAGGCTTAAAATTTGGATGCCCTTATAATCCATATAAAGTGTTTTTAATCGTATCATATTCGAGAAAAGATGTCCCTATGGGTATTTCCCTGTGTTTTTCATGTTGTTTAAGGCCTTAATGATCTTATCTTACCGATAGGCCTATTAACCTTAGCAATAAAAAAAAGAGTAACATAAACCTAAAGCTAGGAAAATTTATTCTGAGGTGGAAGGGGGGTGGGTTAGTTATTTCCAAAGGGGCCATTACGCCTTACTTGAGTTATGCCAAAAATAAAGAAAATGTTATCAATTTTTCTTTTACTACCTGTTTGGTTATACGATAGTGTACTAATTACACTAATAAGTTTGGGATGAGGAAGGTCGAATTTAAAGAAAATGTACCCACGTTTGCCTGGAGGGAAAGTGGAAAACCATTTATGAAACATCCCCTTCAGTATACTCGACCCTACCTCATCTCCCTGTCATTTAGTATAATTTGAAAGTGACGCCTTTGATAATTCTGCCACCGAAGTGGGTTTCTCTAAATTCTACCAACCTCATCCCTACTCATTATCAGTGGCGGCTCGTGTACAGGCACTACGGGACTGTAGCACCCCCTATTTCCACTTGATATTATCGATAACATTTATTATAATGAGTCATTTTTTCTTTAATTCGTTCTTTATTTTTGTAGTACAATATATATTCCTTAAACTTAATGTCAGTACTTCAGTAGCCATCCCCCAGTTTATGAAAAAATACAAAAATCTTTGTATGGAACTGTGCGCTTCACAGTGCCAGCGACGTGGTGTTTGACTGTTGTGCGCATGCGCACATAGGATGGGGGTGGGGAGGAAGGTGGGGCTGCCAGGTAGAGAGAGCACTGTTGCTCTCGCAGGGCCAGCCCTGGCATCACGGTGGAAGGAATTTTTTTTTTTTTACTCAGCGTGTATTTTGCTTATAAACCGTGTACCATATTCTTGAATGTGATAAAGTGTAGAAGAGTGTAGAATTAGATTATTATTCTGCTTCCAGCTATTCTATTTGATTCATTTTTTCGGTTCTTTTATTTAACAGAAAGACTAAATGTGCTTGCAGTACTTTCAATGGAGGAAAATTTCCTTAATTGTCATCCAGAGATCAAGGAGAAAATTATTGAACTTTTTACGCAAATTAAAACAAAAACATTGTATTTAATTTTTAAATGAATAGATCAAGCGTGAACTGTAACAATTTAAGTTAAAGTAAGTAAACAATGTTTTTTTTTCCTTTTACACAATTTTAAAACAAAGGCTAAACATTTTCTGGAGCAACATCCCCACTAATTTTAGCTATTAGCCACCACTGCTCATTATTACTGGTAGGGCAGTAAGCAACAGAGATGACAGAACGTGCTATCCACTCTCGATATTTACTCGGGCTTAACACCTAAACGGGAAGGAAACTTCTTTTTGCTGCAACAAACTTTTATAATCACTTTCGATGTCGTTCCTAATCCTTTCAATCGCGAAAATCTGGCAATGGGCGGGCCAATGACCGCATGAAAAAAAATAATCCCAAGCCCGTTCAAAATGGCGGTGAAAACTGGACACTCGTTATTGTTATTCTCGCTCGGACAGCCAAGTACTACTTCCTCTGGTGCTTTATGGCTTTGACGCGCCGCGCCGGTGGCCTGGCCGGCCCAGGCAAGGAATGTTGTCCAAGGATATGCGTTTCAACAGGCGGTCTCGCCTTTACTGCCCAAGTAAACTTGTTTCTATAAATCCGGAGCCCGGACAGTTGCGCTAAAACACAATTGCGCTGTTTGGCAGGGAGTGCCGCAGCGGGCACTTGCACCTAGGAATTCCTCTCGAGGTCAGGTCGTGGGATACAACTGTACAGTCATATACGAAAAAATATGGTACGCAGGTGAATAAATAAATACAATATTAATTTTTAGAATAAGATATTTCAAAAAGTTTCATTTTATGATTACACTTATAATAGGCCTACCGTTATGTTAATTAAATTTTAGGGACTAATCTTTTGACATATGCTACACGTTTTATTTAACGTCCGGAATATCTTAACTTAATCATATTACTATCTGTGTATGGATTTGGAAGGAAGAATCTAAGTGAATGAAACTGCAATTGAGTGTAAGAAACTCGGGAAACCATAAAGGAAAATACACTTGTAGTACACACGGCCGCGCAGTGATACGAAATTTCAAAATTCCCTGTCACCGGCCAAAAAAACAAAAACAAAATGTTGATGCCTTAGTACACGTTTCTCCAAATGCAGTTTGAAAAGTTATATAAAGATTATTTCGAGCGCTCTAAATGTTAATAATTGGAAATTTAGCTTCACACTAGTAAATTTTACTCTAACCCAGAAGGCACGGACTCTGTTGCCGCCCGACTGCAATAAAAACTATTTGTTTCAATAGTAATATATTATTTAACTATTGAAATAAAATCAAAATAGCTTTTTCCTCGCGCGTTTAAGCTGGAATTTCCATCTTCATGGCTTGGTGGGTAGGAATATCCTGGGTGGATTTGTTCATTCTCTTGGCTTGTTGGGTAAGAATATTCTGGGTGGATTTGTTCATTCTCTTGGTGTGTAAGAATATTCTGGGTGGATTAATTAATTCTCGTAGCTTTGCGGGTAGTTTTTCGGAAAAGGCTTTTCTAAATATCTTCAAGATACATTTAATTTTCAAAAATTTTCAAGGAGAGGAGGACACTCCTTGCTACTGGTACCGGGCTCGGTTTAAGCCCCTGGCGGACCTAGTTCTAAGTTCTTAGTATTAGGTAAACATGAAGTGTCAGATATTCTTTTAAACGTACACTGCATCTACTCTGAAAGACGATAAGTCTAACCATGATTGATTTTAATATATATATATATATATAATAAGATACACTACTGTGTAATTCGTCAAGGCAAGACTGCTTGAGACTACCTACATTATCCTGAGGAATGGACATTTTTAATCAAAAGAGCCCGGAAGTTGATACCCTTAAAAACCTAAAAGATTGCACTTAATAATTGTGTATTAATGCTCAAAATTTTTTTTAAAAAAGAAAAGCACTTAAAAACTTTGTTCTTCTTGTCAGTTTATGGTAATGGTTGACAGGGCCGGTCTAAGGCGTGTGCTACATGTGCAACCGCACACACAAACAATTCAGGGGGGGAGGGGGGGGGGCGCCAAAATGGCCCCAAAATAATTTTTTGTTTGTTTTTATTTGGGAAATTAATTGGTTGAGGAATCCTGAAAATGTAGAAATATATAATAAATTGTTTGACCGATATACCTATTAAAAATAATAAAATAGGCAGAACATTAATTTTGTGTGAATGAGAGAGAGAAGTACATCTTAGATGTACCTTAATCTGTATTTCAATACACAACGCAGATCATAGTCAGATTATCAGGTGTGAATGATCGGCGATTAACAACCAAGAGGTTTTTATACCTACAGAAGCTGTACTATAAATCCACGGATGTTATTGGAGCATAGGGTGACCTGGTGGTCTAGGGGTAAGGTGTCAGACTTCTATGCTGGCGGCCGGGGTTCAATCCTCGGTCCCGGCAAATATTTATCTGATTACCAAACCCTTCCTTCACCTCTGACAAGACATCTTGTGAATGTGGGGAATGCCAGGCCTCCACCGTGGTTCGGATTCCACGTTAAACTGTAGGTCCTCCATTTCATCTCACAATCACCCTACCATTACACATTAGCGTAAGTGCGTATAACCCGAACGGGTAGTAATACGCGGTGCTAATAATAATATTGGAGCATAATTGATGTCCGGAATATCACCCGGTGATATGTGCTCTTCAATGCCTTCTAAAGAGTCAATTTTACCGGAGATTACGTCGGCATGAACTTTTCCCTCTTTCTCACTTTTTTTTAGTACCGCGTCATACTATTCATTCGGTTCATACGCTTATATACTAATCACTATAATGGATTGGGGATGAGGAAGGTTGAAAATAGAGGACGTGTATCTGCATTTGCGTGGAGAGTGGGAAACCATTTAGGAAAAACCACCCTCACTACCCCCGACCAGGATTGAGTCACGATCTTTCCTTCATCGGCAGTCTAATCTAATGCAAGAGTGACGCCTTAGACCACGTAGCCACCTATGTGTATATTAACTACTTAGTACTGTTCTGTAAGAAAACGTTATGTTCATGTTTCATGCCTGTTCGTACTAATAATTTCACGACAAATGGTGATAGTGAATTTGTGCACTAAAAAATTCACCCGTTGTGTGTTACAATTTTTATGTAATAATTCTAAAAATGGCAGAAAATGCACAATAAGAGTAAAAACCAGAAAAAGTTCTGTAAAAATGCCACAAAATGGCATAAACTGTAAAATCCTTCTAATATGCAAAACTATGCTCAATAGATGTCATGTTTTCAATATCAGGGTGTCATGAAATGCGTTTATATATAAGTTACCATTGCGATCAGCTTCACACAAAAAAAAATGCAATTTCATAAACTTCAGGGTCCTGGTAATCAGCCAAGGTAAGACTTCTATAATCTATTTTCTTACGAATAGGTATTTGTAATCAGTCAGGGTAAGACTGCTATAACCTATTTTCTTACGAATAGGTATTTATAATCAGCCAAGGTAAGACTGCGGTAACTTATTTTCTTACGAATGGGTATTTGTAATCAGCCAAGGTAAGACTGCTATAACTTATTTTCTTACGAATGGGTATTTGTAATCAGCCAAGGTAAGACAGCTATAACCTATTTTCTTACGAATGGGTATTTGTAATCAGTCAAGGTAAGACTGCTAAAACCTATTTTCTTACGAATGGGTATTTGTAATCAGCCAATGTAAGACTGCTATAACCTATTTTTTTACGAATAGGTATTTGTAATCAGTCAAGGTAAGACTGCTAAAACCTATTTTCTTACGAATGGGTATTTGTAATCAGCCAAGGTAAGACTGCTATAACTTATTTTCTTAAGATGGGCATTTGTAATCAGCCAAGGTAAGACTGCTATAACTTATTTTCTTAAGATGGGCATTTGTAATCAGCCAAG
>CABFOW010001432.1:105628-138320 GCA_902141385.1 Timema californicum
TTTCATTTAGGATTTTTGGGGGAAATTGATGGTCTCCCCCCCCCCCCCATTATATTTCTGCAACAATGTTATTTTATCTGTGACAAAAGTGTCAATAAGTATTTCCCTTATGACTTCAATATTTTATTCCTCTTGCACACAAAATTTTAGTATTTTTTATCCAGACAATCTACTAACAATGTTTTACTATAAGTTGGCGAAATATCGATTTTTTATTTAATTAAGAAAAATATAAATTGTACTATTAAGATATTTTTGTATCCTTCTAAGACGCAGGGATTTTTTTTAAAGAAGCAATTTGTTTCAAGGAAATTAAGGCGGTTGATAATCCTACATTACCGCAGTCATATTATAATATTTTTATTTCATTATATGTATATAATGTAGCACTGTATTAAATATACAAGAGTATCAATTAATTATTAGTATTCAATATTTTTTAATAGATTGCCTTATTCCGATAGTAATGTTGTCCATCCAGGTAGCACTTTTTAAAATAATTCTACATATTTATGGGGAAACAATTCTATTAACTCTATTTAATTCGTTTATTTAAAGCAAATAAATAATATAACATTCTCCCTGTTATCCTTGCTTCATAAAATAAAATATAAATTCTGACAAAGTCAACCATTCGGCGTTGCCAAATTTTGCCATATTTTATTGAAGTCACTCAAATGATAGCACTTTTGCATAAAAGAAAGAAAATGTTTCTGCTATTATAATGAGCCTGCATATCCTTAGGGAATAGAGCTTAGAGACTGTCTCAGCATGTAATACACTCAATTTTTAAAAATTAAAGAAAAGTTAGTCTACAATCCAATTTAAATAGGAACGACTATTAAAGCTACTTTTATATTTGCTGCCGTATGATAGTACTTGTCAGATTTAAATTGACCTCTATGAGCATTTATATTTGCTGCCGTATGATAGTACTTGTCAGATTTAAATTGACCTCTATGGGCGTCAGATAAGTGTGTTAGTTAAACAATAATTTAGAAAATCTACACTCATGTATTTTGAATACACATGGGAAATATTGGAGGTTGGGGTCTTAACCCCTAAGTTTCAAAGCCCCTGAAAGTATATATTATTGGTTGATAATTCTCACCAAATAAAAAAATATATTATGTTTTCCATTTCTCCCTCACATGCCTGTTTATTCTCACTCTTTCTTTAACTACGTGCTAACCACAGCGGCGGACACGCGAACTATACGACAGGTTTATCCAGTATGATTTGCTTGTGTCAGGGAATCCCAACAGAATGTACAAAGTGTTTTTTTCCTAAATGGTTCACACACTCCTTTAAAACGATTTCGGGTTACATTTACACTTTTTTTTTACCAAATAGTTATTCATCTTTTATTCACGCAGATGTTAAGACAGTTATTTAAAAGTGGTACTTTCCTGATCCTTTATCAATGGCACAGATAGTTAAAGTAGCTGATTGTCAGCACTGACAACCTACGAATATAAACATGACATATACCTACTTGTACTAAAACGTGTTACTAAAAATGTGAAAATAAAATAATGAAATGGTTACAAAATACGTCGAGCTCTTTCAGATATGTCCATGTCTCATGGACAAAAACTTGCCATTTTGATAAATGCTTGAGCAAATACAAACAAAAATCTAAAAAACATGATTGATTAGCACGTTTAATATGTTGTAGACATTTAATAATACATATTAGGCCTAGACCTCATTTAACATGCAACTTATTGCAACATTCTAGTTTAGTTGCACGTTGTTTCTTTCTTTTTTTTCTTATTTTTTTAAAATGAAAATTATAGCCTTTTCCTCTTCCGTCTCAGAAACACGGCCAATTATTGTCCCAGCCCTAACTACTTATATACCCACGTATGCAGTTGTGCCTAAGGATAGGAACGGTAAACCTCTTGCAAGGTGGTCATGCAGTTTCTTTCTCGCCAGACACAAAACAACAAGAAAAACAATCATCGATAATGAGAATTTGAAAAAAAAAGTAGATGCTGCTACAACGATGTGTTATTGTTCTTATTAGAAACCACACTACCTTTACTACCCACCCGCTCCCCTTTATCTACCCCCCCTCCCAACCCTGTACGCACCTTAATCCGGGTTGATCCAACAAATCTACCCATAATGCAAATGGAAAATGTTTATGCATTCAAATTTTTAAATTTTACTTTGAAAAAGTAATTTTGTTTAATGACCCCCGCACCCCTGTACCCCTAAAAATGCATCTAACTTAAAATAAATACTAAACATAATTGTTAAAATGCTATCAATTTAATGATTTTATTATGTTTGCTTATAATAACTAACGTGAACTTTCTGAACCGACTCAATATATCAACACATGACAAATACCCTAACTTCATTCTAGAGCAGACACATCACCCAATCACCGTTGATTTAGCCAATGTGAAACAGAAAACCCAAATTTCACCAATGATGAATCTAGCTCAGGACCCTTAGCTCAATCTTAAGACCGAGTGAACTGAGGTATTACACTAAAAGTAAATTACAATGTTGATTTGAAAATACACAACTACAATTAGTAGGTTAAATTTTCTGCAGAACAAATAACTGCCACATCTTTTATGACAAGCTAACTTATATTTTATTGCACAAGTGTTTAAAATATTTTATATGTAATATATAGAATTTTTATGCCATTAGTTCACAATCAAATTTATTTTTACTATCATTTTGAAGAAAACTGCTTAGCTAAAATTTAAAAATAATAATTGTATTAATTTAATTGCATCATGAATTTAGTCAAGTTAATATGTCTAATATCTCTCGTTTAGAAGAACGACACTAACTAGGCAAATCAATCAACTATGATCAAAAGTTATCTTAAAGCAACTTTATCTCGGCCACGATAATGAGGTGTCGGAACACTTGAATCTATCTGGTAAGCCACGATCAGATGTACTGAAGATGTCCACGATGGTGCGTTGGACATTTGGTGCAATCTGGGATTATCCTTGCTGAAACACATGGATCGTTTGAACCAGGCTGCTCACGAGACGTTTCTTACAGTTATGAAAACACTTGTTGTTAATCTCACATAGTGGGTTTGTTTACTCCTGACCCTCGGTTCTGTAGCCAGTGTATGTTCAATCGCCTGCTAATTATATAAGGTTAAGTTAGATTAGTTTTGCGAAACTGAATGGAAATTGCCTGATGGCTTGGCTAGGTTATGTTATTATTTAAAAAATGGTACCGTATATATAGATACTATTTTTGTAACACTAGCATAGAGCTGCACAGGGTTACGTAGCTGGTACTGGGCAAAAGCGATATCTGGATCGACTTGAGGCGCAGAGCAAATTATACTCGAGATGGTTCAAGATCGAACAACCACGAACGTGACCACATGGAGTAATAGTTCGGTCGTGGTGCTGCGGTGTGGATAGGAACAGGGATAACTGCCACACTATCTTTTCCCTGAAAACCCCTTTTGTCAAGGGAGCAAAACCCATTATGGCTCTTCCTGGAGTAAACAATTCTGGAGGTAAACTAGTCCCCCTTTCGGATCTCCGGGTGGGGACTACTTCAGGGGGAGCGATCAACAAAGAACAGTTATCAAATAAAGCTTTCTCTTTCAGCATAGGAATATAGAATGTAAGGATGATGAGAGGGGCTAGGAAACTGGGAAAATTTGAAAATGTAAACATGTGTTGTGGTATGAACATTGTGGGTTTAAGTGAAGTCTGGTGGAAATATCAAGGGGAAATAGTTTCTGGAAATTACACAATGTTCTATTCAGTTTGAAAGAGTGCAGAAAAAGAAGTGGCAATAATGATGAAAAACTAAGGGGTGAAAAGTGTCACTAAAGTGACGTGTCACAGTAATAGATTAAGGTTTGATAGATTAAACGCTGAACCAGTGGATATTTTGATAGTACAAGTATGCATGCCAGCAACCAACCACAATTATGTCGAGGTTGAAGAAATATATGATGAAATTAAAGTAATTGATTATTCAACATGGCAGAACAGAAAAAGTGAAAACCATAATCATGGGTGATTGGAATAGTGTGGTTGGAGAAGGGCGTGAGTGGAATATCATAATGTCACATGGAGTGGGGAAGAGAAACAACATAGGGCAGATGCTCATCTAATTCTCCAGCGGAATAGCCTGGTGGTGACAAACACATGGTTAAAGAAACGGAAGACAAAACTATACAAATGGAAGCGCCCAGGAGACATCAGCAGGTACCAAATAGACTACATCTTTGTCAAACAGTGATTTAGGAATGAAGTGAAGGGTGTAAAGACATTGCCAGGTGCCATTATCGATTCTGACCACAACCTGCTGGTGGAGTAAATTAAAACAAGAATGAAAAAGATAAGGAAAACGAGCAAGAGAAAACCGAGATGGGACTTAGAAAAATTAAGACAAAAGATTGGCATTGTGAGAAATTCAATAGAACGAAAATTAAGTGAGGTGACAGACGTGAGTATAATTTGCGGAAGGGAAGTAGAATATTGTTAGGAATATTTTTTTGACAATGCTAAATGACAATGTTGTAAAAGTGCATGAAAGCCTTCGGTAGCAACAGAAATGCTTCAAAAAATGGAAGAAAGAAGGAAACAGAAAAGCGCCAACAACAAATAATATAGGAGGCTAAACAAAGAGTTAAGGAAAGAAACAAACAAAGCAAGTAAATACTATATAGAGAATATATGTGATGAGATTATCGAACTGTAAAGAAAAGGAAGGTATGATCTCATGTACTATAAAGCAAAGGAACTGGGAAAGAATGAAAACAAAGGTGTGTAAACAATAAGAATAGAAAACCTCAAAGGTCAGATGGTGACGGATCATAAAGAGGTTCTTATGATTTGGGAAATATATATAGAAGAACTGTAAGTCAAGGAAAATCAACCAGGCAACCGAAGGTTTGAAGCAGAAGAAGAGGTAGAAGAAGATGAAAAATGACCCAGCATTTTAAAGAGTGAAGTGGAGAGAGCCATAAAGGACATGTGAAAAAGGAAATCTGTTGGAGATGACGACATACCAGATGACCTGGAGTAATTGGAAAACGACGGATTAATGGCTCTGGCAAAGCTAATAAATAGGATCTATGAAACAGGAAAATAGCCTAAGAACTTTCTAGACGTAATCATGCTGGCTCTAAAGAAGAATAAACAAAGGAATGCAGTGATCACAAAACCATAAGCATAATTTCTCATTAGGGAAGATCGGGGCAAGAATACTCAACAGTCGAATGGAACATAAATTTGAACGCGTGAAGGAAGAAAAACAATATAGATTCAGAAAAGAAAATGAAACCATAGATGCCATAGGTATGATGAGAATAATTTCATAAAGAGTGCTAGACGTCATAGAAGAAGTCTACATTGGTTTCATCAACTCGTAAAAGGCGTTAGATAAAATGAAATGGAAGAAACTGGTGGAAATACTCAAGAAGATCAGCATCATCTGGAGATACAGAAAGCTGATAGTGAATCTGTACCTGGGACAGCGAGTGAAGACGAGTCTGAATTATGGTGAGACCAACAGCGTATATAAAGAAAGAGGAGTGAGTCAGGGATGCTGTTTCTCACCCAGTCTGTTCAACTTGTATGGCAAGTGGCTAGTCAGAGAAGCCCTAGAGGGACGTGGCAATTTACAGATAGAAGGAGGCGTGATCAACAAAATAAAATATGCAGATGATCTAGAAGTGCTAGCCAAAAATATAAAAAGAGTTGCAGGAAATGGTTGAATGGCAGGTGGAGATAGGGAAAAGATTTGGTATGGAGATCAACAACGAGAAGTAAAAACTGATGGCAATTTAAAAGAAATAAAAAGCCGCTTAGAATCAAAATTGGGAAACAGGATTTGAAAAACATAGAGCAGTTCAAGTACCGGAGAAGACTGCTGACAAAAGATACCTATTCCACCAAGGAAACTATGTTAAGAAAGGAATCTTTCAATAAGAAGACGATACTGCTTATTAGCAAGTTGAGTTTGGGACTGAGGGAAAAACTTAGGAAATGCTATATTTGGAGCATCGCACTGTATGGAGCAGAAATTTAAACTCTCATGAAGATGAACGAGAAATAATTGGAGGGCTTTGAAATGTGGTGCTGGAGAAGACTTGAGAAAATCAGGTGGATAGACCGGGTGACTAATGAAGAAGTCCTAATAAGAGTAGGTGAGTAGAGAAAATTTTTGGATGTGATTATTCGTTGCAAAACAAACTGGATTGGACAAAGCCTTAGGAAGAACTGTCATGTACGCATCGGAAAGTAATAAAATTGTGAGTCTAATATGAGTAAAATAATTTTTTCGAGTTGAATGTATGTGTCGTTTTATTTTATCGGTATTCGTTTGTCAGGCATGATTCTGTTTGAGTCAGTGAAACTCGGATAGTATTTCTGCTGAGTAGCAAAATATAAAATAATAATTATAATAAATTAGACTGTGTGAGAAAATGAGTTAGTCAATATCGGTGGTTATAGCGCACAAGCTCAATGGTAGAAACTATATACCGCGGAAGTATCAGATTGACGCAGTATGGAGTAGGGAACCTTTGATAAAATAAGCAACAGAGTTTATGAGAAAAAATGCAACAACAACGCAAAAAGAAGAGTTTAGTGCGAACGATGGCAAGGCAATAGCCGTTCTTATATCATCCCTGGAGAACGAAGAGGCTCTGAATGGTTTGACTTGCACCACAGTAAAATAAATACATGACAAGTTTAGTATCATTCACTGGAAGAAGAGTGGAGTGGTGATGAGTTTTTTTAAATCTACAAATGGCAGAAGATGATCCAGTAACAGTGTATGTGTCCAAATATATGAAACTTGCTAATGGAATTGAAGATCAGGGTGAAAAGTTGTTCAACAACATGAGGATGAGGGGGATAATCAGTGATCTGGGACCACGCTATCAAATTTTCAAAACAGTGTGGTAAAATATAAGAGAAGGAAGAGACTTGAACAGATTGTTAGCACGTTAGCGACAGAAAGAAGACCAGCAGGGCAAGCAAAGTGAACTAGAAAGTGGCACGTTTGCTTCCCGAAAAGGCAAATAAAGTTCAAGTCCTTGGACAAGTAATAGCAATAACAAGGACAGCGATTAAATTGAATACCCAAAAAAAGGTAACAAAATGTCATAGCTGTGGACAGGTGAGACATTGGCATTGTGAGTGTCCAGAGAATTAGAATAAAACGTCAGTTACATCCATGGTACTGTCAAGTGGAATGACAAAAGTAGATTTGTAACAAAATTTTTGAAAGACTGAATGTAGTGAAAATATACGGCGAGTGGGAGTGTTAAAAAACAGTGGCGTATATCTAGGGACTATTTTTGTGTCACTAGAATAAATATAGTAATATTTCCCTTTTTTCTACACTGTTACGAGCATTGCGTTGCTCAGTTAGCTTCTATTCGTTTTCGGCGAAACAATGTGAATTTATGTTCGTTGTATCCATGCTAATGAAAATAATCTTTTCTTAAATAAACTTAATAATCCCTTCATACCATTTGATTAAAACAATTGAAAGGATTCGCTTGATTGTTATGTTAGGTTAGGTTACATTATGTTAAGCTGGTTCTACATAAGCTAAAGGAAGATTTGTGTCTATCTTTAGTCCATACGTCCTATCTCGATTGGTGCGAAATGACATCCCATTTACTTACTAAAACTTCGCCAAACGTCCTACATAGATTGCTCCGAACGGTTAGATTTTTGAGGAAAGGTGTTAAATGTCCCGGGGCCTCGCAACGAGACTATCCTTCCTTTCTCCAGGTGAATGATGATGCAGTTACGGTCATGTCACCAATGTTACAGTTCCTAAGTTGATGGCCTGTTTTCTCAAGAACAATTAATGATATTTATTTGAAATTTTTACCATAATTTACTATATTTCTGTTGGACATTTAATTAGCTGAGTTTTTTAAAACTATTGACAACTATAAAAAAAGGTCTAGCATTATGGTTTAGAAATTTTGCGGGCTCATTTATTATTATTATCATCATCATCATCATCATTAGTATTTAAAATTAAAATGTTATAAGCTGTCTTATCTTATAATGAAAACCTGGAGAAAATTTTATGCGAATATATTTGATGAATTCTGAAAAAATGGGTCATTTATATAAAAAAAATAAAGTTTCACAGTTCAAGTCTATAGTTATATTCTCATTTTTACTATATAATATACTAGACCCTTCCCCCTCCTCCCCCCAATTATTAATTTCAACACACATATTGAAAAATCATCATAGACTCTACCATAAAATATGAGTGACTATCGACATTTTTATGAGGAATAAATTAAATTTTCAATATAAAATATATCCTATGTTACCCGCTGATAATGTAGCTTTATATTGGTGAAAGAATTTTTAAAATCTGTCCAGTAGTTTTTGAGTTTATCCATTATAAACAAAAAAACAAAAAATCAAATCTTTCCTCTTTATAATATTATTATATTATATTATATATAGTGTACATGGTGATACTCGGGATAGTATGAAGTATAATTGGTTTCAAGGCTATTTTCAACCTTTTTATTGGCTGTAGATCTTTTCTATCTCGAATTATTTTGAATTTTTGCTAAATACATTGTCTGATTTGAATATTGTTGCTTAGTGAACATATTTGTAATCCTATTAATACAAAACCTGGGGTACTTCATTTTTCTTTGTACTAAACAATTTATTTAAGTTTCCATTGTTAAAACAACAAATAAGGCCACACACACTTCATAACGTAAAGTTTTATATAAGCTAACACAGTTTTCTGAAAGTTAACTCAGATTACATTTTCTACAGATTCATTGGGTTTTATAGGCCTATCAGTAAATAAACCATCATCCAGAAGTGTTGTGTTTGAAATATCTCTAAATATTGCCTTTATGTTTGACATTACTCTATCATTTGAACAATCTATCGACTTAATCAAAGTCTATTTGGTGGATTTGATTTAATTGTCAATAGATCCTGCCTAAATATCTGAAATCATACCCGTATTAGTTAGATTTACTTAATAAAAACAAATTTTTCATATTACGTTGAAAAGATGCTTTTTTAAAAATTACAAATTCCAAGTTGTAGTTTAAAGTTTGGTCAAAAGAATATTATCTCTTTTTGCAAGGCTATTTTGCTATTTATAACAATAGCAATAATAATAGTATTAGTTGCGTACTATATTTATTTCAAATTGTGTAAATTTATATTAGTATTAATTAATAAATAGACATATACTTTTAAAAGTTATAATCATAAATGGTATAATAATTATCATATTTTGGATTAGTTTGGTGCTCATATTTAAAAGTATTGTGTATGACATATCATTTTAAATAGAAAAGAAGTGAGATCAAGAAAGAAGTTTAAAAAACAACTTATGTTTCTTAGATATTTTCAAAACTTTTTTTGACCAAAATAAACAAAATATTTTTTCAGTATAAATATAGTGATTAATTTTCTTCCCTAGGTAATATCAACAGTTGTTGAATATTTGTCATGAGCATAGCGGCATTAGATGAGAAACACTTTTTATGCGAAAGCCGCTTCGGTGGCCGCATAGTCTAAGGCGTCACTCTCACAATAGACTAGGCTGCTGATGGTGGAGAGATTGGAGTTCGATCTCGGTAGGGTGTACCAGGGTGGTTTTCCTAAAAGGTTACAAATTCTCTCTCTACGCAAATGTGGGTGCACTTCCCCTAAATTCAACCTGCTTCATCTCAAACCCACTAATGTAATTAGTACATAGGCATATAACCCGGATGGGTAGTAAGACACAATGCTAAAAAAAGAGTAAGCTAAGAGAAAATGTTGTCATTAAATTCCAGGAAACCCTCGACCGATATTAAAGAAATATTTAGGTCAACATAAGAAGAAAATTAAACTCTATGTTTCTATTGAATAATTATTTGATCAATTTCGACCAAAAATGTTTTGATATTTTATATCAACTGCAAAATACTGACCTTTTTTTACGTCCCTTACATCCCCACCTTAGGGCTAGTGAGATCAAGTCACGATAAATGCAATGTATACTGACATCACAGCTTACAAATAAAATAAAATTGTTTACCTTGAGTTGTTTTGAAACAGCTTTTATCATTATGTCACACCCATGCCCGTGGCTAAATGTTTAAAGTGGTTGAATTAAAGTCTATTGGTTCGTTTCTGGGTGGTGCTTACAGAGGAGTTTTAATGGTGGTTTACTGGTTAGTCCTGCTATACAAATAGCTAATATCCATGCGCCAGGCATGAGTGCAAACTATTAGGCGTACTGTTCTAAGTTATTTTTTTTGCACTGCGTCTCAATACCCATCCAAACTATTTGCAATTTTATTAAGCTGAGGGGGTAAATAGGAAGAAGGTAAAATTTAGAGGCTCAACCCACCCGACCGAGATTCGAGCTGCAATCTCCCCGTTACCGGCAAACCAAAATAAACAAATTTAAAATTTATTCCACGTAATCATCGTGGCGGACTAAGTTAATTTATTGTGTAAGTCGTATGATGGTAAAATTTGTTTGTTAAACATCTCAACAATTAAATGGCAAGACCAAATTCTACATACTTTCAGGAATACAGGCTGGTGCAAAAGTCCTATGCACAAAGATTTAATAATTTCTTTATTTTGCAGGTGAGTTTGGGAGATGCCTTTAGGTAAAAAACCATCGGATTGAGATAATTCTGCTGGTTGATTCGGGTAGCTGTCCGCAATACAAATCACGGTCCCAGAACCACCATAGCCCGTGACACAGTGGTGAAACTGATTGAGAAGTTTTGGGAAATTATAAGTGTCGAAGGCCGACAGATAAGCGGGCAGCCGAGAACTGAAACAGACGAAGGGGACCTCAACGGAAGTACTGGCGGACTTAACAAAGAGTCCGAAGAAGAGTACCAGACGCCTATCCCTGAAAAGTGGTGTAAGCTGAAGAAGCATTCAGTGGATTGTCCACGGGAACACTCCGTACAAGCTACAAATGCTGCAGCACCTCAGTGAAGACGACTATGATAGAATTCTACGAATAGGTTCGGGGAAAGTTTGCAGATGATGCTGATTTTGTGAAGAACGTTCTCTTCTCCAACGAAGCCATTTTTACCACTAGTGGAGAGGTTAACAGACATAGCATGTGGTACTGGAGTTATTCCAACTCACATTGGAAGTGGAACACAAAAATGCAGGGAAGTGGTAAGGTAAGTGGGTAGTGAGGGGCCTGGGGGGACCGTTTTATCGCTCCCATATTCATTTATGGTAAATTAAAAGGGAACATGGACTCGCACATGCTGGTGGACACAATTATGTCCATGGTGTTAAATTAGGACCGTGATTTTCTCGCGTATTTTAAGCAAGATGAAGTATCACCCCATTACGATATCATTGTGGATCACCAGTTTCCGCATTCCTGGATTGGACGATGAGGTTCCGGTCACCAACCTTGATCCCCTTTAATTTTCTTTTTGTGGGGCCATTTGACGGGGATTGTCTACCAGTAGAAGGTTTTGGAACACAAATCGCCTGAAAGCACGCATTCTGGGTGCGTGCACTAACGTAACACCCATGCTCAGAGGTGTGCGTCGTGGTTGGTGGGAGCAAGGGTTTCCGGAAGCTCTTTTGAAGTGGAAAGGGGGGGGGGACTGAAATGAGAGGGTATTCTGGGGGTCTTTCCTCAATAAAATTTTAAACCCTGGATGACGTTGAAGTTATTTGATGAAGGCTTATATTTCATGAGTAGTACTTTGTTATGACTTTGTTTGCCATCATGTATGGTCAAAACATGGTGGTAGGGGCGGGTTGGACAAAACCATCTTTTGTTGTTGTTGAGAATTTTGATACCCCTAGAAGTTATTTAGAGTGGTCTTCACCTAGAAATATTTTTAAAATGAGATATCTTAACATTTTTTAAGAGATCTTCCCAAACAAATGTTTGAAATTTTGAAGCCTGTGAAAGATATTTGTAGTCAACTTAGCCTAAAATATTTTTGAAAATTAGATGGCTTTAAAGCTAATTAGAGTAAGCCTATAAGGATTTTTTTTAAATGAATGTTCTTAAAAGCTATTTAAGGTTGTTCTTGCCAGAAATATTTTTGGAAACTAGATGCCTTTAAAAGCTATTTAAAGCGGTTCACGCGCTTAGAATGTTTTTGAAAATTATATCACTTAAGAAGCTATTTGATTGGTTATCACATGTAATTTGTTGTACATGGGTATTGAATATACGTGGAAAATATTGAGGGATATCTTAAGATATATGCAGACCCCCAAAATATAAGGTGGGTCAAATAACCAAAGCTATTATTTATACTTTTAGTGAGGATTACTCCATCTAGATATCATATTCTGAAAATTTAAAAATGATGCCTGGACACAAGAATCAAACCCGGCACCTTTGGTATAGTACGCCAATGCTCTAACCACTGAGCTATCCAGGAATCATCCCGTGCCCATAGTCATAATAAAAATAAATAAAAATCCGACAATTTCCGCACGTCCATCACAGACTGCTTTAAAATATGAGTGAAGAATGACCCTGGTCCCGGATAGCTCAGTGGTTGGAGCATTGCCATACTAAGCCAAAGGTCCCGGGTTCGATTCCAGTGTCAAAGTGTCAATTTTCAGTTTCAGTATGAACAGGGTGCTCAATCACTCCCGGCGCCAAGGCCATTGGCGAGAGCATGTGGAGAAATGCATTTAGACAGACGGTGCTCATATCGAACACATAATGTAGTCTGCAGTGGATGAACAGGACATGGAACAAAACTAGTCCTATGCATGGAAACTTTTGCACCCCCCTCTTGTTATAGTTTAGTATTAAATTTTCAAAAATTAGTTATCAATAAACAAATCATAGATTACATTTTCTCATTCGAAACAAGCTTACAGTGCCATTTATATTCTAAAACACTCTAAGGATATAAAATCGATAGATCCATTTTCAGAGCGTTTTAAATCTTCAAAAATCAGTATTCAGTAAGCTATCTTTAAATGTTTTTCTTTTCTTTCGGAAAACTAGTATACAGTGTTATTTATTATGTAAAACACGCATCAAATGTTATTTTTTTTTAACAAAATCTCAATAGTAACTTAGAAAAATAAATTGATCTTTCAAAAATTAGTCATCAATAAACTATCACGTCTTCTCCTCCAGGTATGATCATACAATATTCAAATATAAAGTTTGAACAAAATTCATCATATAATTTCGGCTGTGCTCAGATACAGACAGAGAGCGAAAGAGATAAAGCTCACTTTTTTTTCCTTCTTAAAATAAAATAAGTACAATTGTTTCAATTCTGTTGAAAATCCTGAATCATGGTATTTAAAATTTTAGAGTCATTTGAGCGAGGGTGAAATGGAGAGAGAGGGACGATGACTGCCAAGAGTTGAACTCTGAATTTCTTCATCTCTAGATTCTTGTTTGACCGATGGCAGAAAGAGCTGGATTCAATACCATTGGATACGAGTGAATGAATCTTGAAATAATGATACGCTTCATTTTAAAATGTCAGCAGTGTAATATGGGCTGCAGTTTCTTACGAATGGCCCTCAGTAATAGACATAAAGACAGTACTGAAGCGAGTTTTTAAGATTTTTTTTTTAATGTTTCAGAGGGCAGTGTCCACTGTAGCTAATTTTTAATTTGTCGCCTGTGGCATGGCGCCTTCCCCTTCATTCCTTTATCCAATCCCCCCCCTCATCTTGATCGTCTATATCTTTCATCTGTCTCCTTATTTTTTTTTATCTACGTAGATGCCTCGGTTCCTTCACATCTCTATGTCCATCTATACGTGTTTTTTTAACCTCTTGTTCATCTTCTTTAATTAGTGTTTCATTCATGGTCTATCTACCAGCCCTTTCTCTCTTCACACTATTGAAAACAGAGAACAGCTCTATGTTATCATTAAATTATTTATAAAATTCAATTTTTTTAAGACCAAGCAGTAGTTTTTTGAAAAAGGGATGGAAAACGTATGTGGTATGCGTTGCCGTTCATCACAGTGTTCGTAAATCGCGGCGAGTATGTTTAAATAACCATATTTTGAATAAATTTAGAATATGATAGCCACATCTAGTCAAATCATTACATTGTGAACTAAAGTATTTTCACCATTAAATATAAGTTGGGTAAGGATTAGGTCACATTCTATTATTTTATTCTGGCATAACAAAATGTTTTTATGTTTATCATTAAATATATTTTAATTTAATTATAAAGTAAAATATGTGAATTGATTATTCAATATTATAGTTCAGTAGTGACAGTATTTAATCCCCAATAAGGTATTTATTGGTATTAATAAACTTGACCTGTTTTTGATAGAAGAAAGGCTGGAACAACGTATTGTGGGGAAACACGCTATCAGAACGGCTTACTGGGATCAAAACTCTAGCTTCCGGTTCAGACTTAAACGTGATAATCACTTCCCTTACTTGACAGGGTATTATTTAGTAAGTAAATACTATGTTGAGAAAGATGATAATTTAAATTTTGACTATTTTTTTAATACCAAGACTGTCCATTAATTCTGTTCCTTAGGACTTAATAAAAGTGATTAGGATGTGGCGGGTGGCGTAAAGAAAATGCACCCACATTAGCTCGGAAGATAAAATGGTGAAAATCATGTGTGGGAAATCACTCCCAGGAAAGCACCAACTGGGATTCATACCCCGAAGGTAATAAATAGTAGGTACCCGCACCGCTTGCCACATGGTTTAAGGCGTCAACTCTCAGTAGATTGGCTTTCCAGTCAAATGTACCGGTGGTTTATAAATGTGATTTTTAACCCTAACACCTCTTAGTAAGAACAAGGGTGCACCTCTTTATATATACCTCATTAAAGTGAGCCATTAATAGTCTTGTGGTTAACCCGATTCGATGGTCACATTGTCTAAGGCGCTCCTCTCACAACAGACTAGACTGCCGATGACGGGGATATCGAGGTTTGAATCCCATCCGAGTATACTGAGGATGGTTTTTCATAAATAGTTTTATACTCTCCCTACACGCAAATTCGGTTACACTACCTTTAAAATTCAACATTACTCATCACTAACACTAGCGTAATTATTATATATATGCTTATAACACGAACGGGTAGTAGGGTGCGGTACTAAAAAGAGTTTTGAAGTTTATTTTAATTAACTATAAAACATAGTTTCTACAAAGTGCATTGTGGGTCTAACGCCTCAAGACCACTTGGTCACCGTTGAGGATAACAGTCCACGTCCTAATTGAATGTCGAGTAGAGCTAATCTTGAGAGCGCACAGAAGCTGTTTTATAGCAGGATGAGACTGGTGAAAGTAAAAGTTGCTTGATACAGCCAACACCTCTACAGTAAAACTAGAGCTAAGTAAGAGTAATCAAGAGGAAGTCCATCGTAAAACTGGTATGTAATATTTTCATTACCTCTATTGACATGACGTATCTTCTCACTTTATGGTCGTATTGCTGCAACTCAACTACCCATTTATACAATTATTTAGTTATACGACTTGTAAAGAGGTAGATTTAAGTCATCGTGAGCTAAGCTCTTCATTTTGGTAGATTGTTTGCATATAACAATGTTCAAACATAATTTTATGAAAAGCAGTCCAGCTACTTGATTTTATATGACTAACCGGTGTACCCGTTTTTCGCACAGGGAATCTATAAAGTGACTTTATTATTTTTATTATATAAAATAGACCACAGAGAATAGTAACCAAATCTTAAATTTATATCATATTCTGAAAATTGAAAAATGACACCTGAACACGGGAATAGATCCTAAGACCTTTGGCTTAGTACGCCAATGCGCTTACCACTGAGCTATCCAGCATAAATAATTGCTTTGGTTATTTGATTCTTAAATTTATGTTTAAATATTAATACTTTATTGATTTAAAGTGTAATACAAAACGCGTAAGTAGGCTGCCTATTACACAATGTCAAAATTTATATATAATCAAAACATGTTTTAAAAGCTGACATTTATTTTTTAGTTAAATCTTCTCTACTAAAATATGTTGAGCCCTCGCCTGTTGGTGCTAATAAAAAAAGAAAGAAGAGTGTCACAGCATCAATAATTGGTTGTTAAAAGGTTGTAATTAAATCAAAATAAAAGTATTTTTAACATTTTTTGCCGCATTTACCCCGTTTATCCTTCTTACCATCTTACCCATTTTGATGTTATAATTTTTTTTTAGCCTCTATACTCTAAAGTAATAACCTGGTTGCCCTTTTTTCTCTTACTAACCTATTGACCCATTTTACCTTCTCTAACCTTTTTGCCCCATTTATGCTTTCTACCCCGCAAACCTTTAACCCTTTCTTTTCCTTCTGGTCCTTGTTAATCTTTTTATATTTTTTTACCCATTTTAACCTGTATACCCTTTTTATGAATTACTTTTCAGCCCTTTTAACATTTTCCGTCTTTTTATAATTTTTACCGTTTTTTTCTCAATTGTGCCCTTTTTGATATTTTGGTCATTTTTGCACTTTTGGTCTCATTGATCTTTTTGATTAGTTTAACTTTACCATTTTTACCTTTTTTGCTCCTTTGCTCACCCCTTTTTACATTAACTGCCTAGCTTAACCCTGGAGAAATATTTTATAGTAAAAAGTTCTAAAAGTTGTAAAAAGGGTAAAAACTGTGTAGGATATAAAGAGTGTAGTATATAAAAGGTTTAGGGTTAAAAGAGTAAAGGGTAAAAGGGGTAAAGTGTAAAAAGGGCAAAAGGTACAAACACACACACACACATATATATATATATATATATACATGCATATATCCATACATAGTCCTGCCGTTCTATAAGGAGATAGGCAAGAAACTGTGCATATAGTTCAAAAAACAACTCCGTTTTTAATCCATCCTCACTAACTTTCTTCACACCTCCTTATCCTTGCATACTCCCTTAGTTTCAACAACATCCATACACCTAGTCACACATGCTTTTTTATTCTTAAAACACTTAATGATTCTCTTGTTCACACATTCTGCTACAACATTTAGCTACGGTTTACATGGCCTACACCTTCTTTTTGATCCACAGATTCTACCTTCATATATTTGCTTCATCACTCGATACCCACTCATCCTTTTAACATGTCCAAACCAGCGTAAAACACTTCTTTCCTATTTACCTATTATTGGATTCACCTTTCAAACCTCACTCCTTCAGCACCCATTCATTACTGACTCTGTCCATACGGGTTTTCCTAAACACATTTCTTAGGTATCTCATTCTAACCTCATTCACTTCGCTTTTGTGTTTCTCCTGATAAGACTCTAGTTTTGGAGACATTTTTGCGAAGATCCATTCTGCCTCTCATCCCATTCAAACGATTTAATGCGTTCTGCAAGTCAACTTTATTCTCAGCCATTATTACATTAATACATCATCTGCATATAACAACAATCTTACATTCATGGTGTCCATTTGTACACCAATCGCCTCCTCAAAAGCATCCCTCATATTACTTATCCATGAAAACGTAGGCGTCGAAAAGTTGAGAAAAGTATAAAACTATCGATTTGTATAAAAAATAAACGAATAAATAAAAAATAGTTAAAAGCCGTTTAAAGTGTATTAAATAAGGGAAACAATAAGTGAAAACAAAGTGTAAAGTACAAGAAATAAGATAAAGATGATTATAAACAGGTTTAAAATAGTCAATGACGTAGCCTACTTGAACACAATGTAAAATATAGTAAAATGTTATGCAGGTTAAACAAGAGATGTGTAATTTAAGAAGAATGTAATAACCATCATTTAAAAAATCTGAAGAATGTGGGAAATTAAATAAATAAAATTTTCCGAAATCTTTATCTAAAATTAGTTTAATCCCTTGATCCTTTAAAATATATGGTGATGATTAATGTTTTTATTACCCGCTTCTGTGGCCGCAAGGTTTAAGGCACTTCTCTCGTAAAGGACTAGACTGCTGATGGAGATAGAGGTTCGAATCTCGGGCGGGTATACTGAGGATTTATTTCTTTCGTAATGGCCTTCTCCCCCCTCCACGAAAATGCGGGTACACTCTCTAAATATAACCTTTCTTATCCCTAAAACCATTAGTGTAATTAATAAATAAGCGCATAAACCGAACGGGTAGTAAAATGGGGTGTTAAAAACAGTATGTTTATTTTAGAAATGTTGTTCAAAATGGGTATTTAAGTTGAGTTTTACTTGATAAATACCAATGCATACTGGTTTTTTTTCATACAAATTATTTCAAAGATAGTTTAAACCAATTTTTTAATGTGTTGCTTTAAATTTTAACCAAATTAGGAAGTATGTGCGATTGTGTAGTACCATTTATTTTTATTTGCGAAGTGTCACGTGGACTCCCATTTACACATTTGATGTTCATGTTCCTGTTCCCGCTATTTGTTAATTTGATAATACAGCTACTGTATGTATCACACTGACTCGCTGATCCTACAACTGCTCCAAACTATATCACGGCCAACGCCCTTCCTCCCCTACCAAGCACCATCACTCAACTATCTCTTCCATAAATGACACGAGTTAGCAATACAAATATAATAATTAGTCTAGAACAATTATAAGAGCGTTGGCGTCATTACTTACAATTAGTTAAAAAAATTAGGTTTGCAACATGAAACAAGTTAATTGCTTTATGGCATTTAGAACTCGAAAGTTCACTGACGCACTTACCAAAATACGCCACCTATCCTTATCCAGTCAACCTCATTGCAAACTATTTTCAGGAACATTTTATTATTAGTAAAATAATAAAATACTCATGTAATTTGGGAATAAGGGTAAAAAGTGTTAAAAGGATAAAAAAAGAGTAAAAATGTTTACAGGTAAAAAATGCATTAATACATAAAAGCTACTCATTATAAATAAATCACAACAGTTAACAATTAATATATCATTGCGACATGAGAAGAAATGATTGTTGTAGATAACAAACACGTCTTGTTTACTCTCCATGGCAACCAAGCTTCCATGGGCCACCGAACTACATTACAAATGGTACGAAATGATTGTATTAAAGCTTTTCTCGGCGTTAACATTTCTTTGTGTTTTATGTTTTTAATCAGTTAAAATAATAAAATAAAAATTTCAAAATTCTGGCTTCAAGGTGCACATTATCGTGCAAAGGGGCTACTAATATCTAAATTTAAGACCTCTGCGTAAAATAGATATCGCGCAATGCTCACGACAGACACATAAACTCTCAATTTTATTAATATAGATTACTCTTGGTTTAGGTAACTTTTTTTTACATATTTTTCATGATTTTATAGCGGCATTTGCCTCAAACTACATTGTCTCCCTTAAAAAGTTGAAGGTGAACTCCCTAATGATAGTCACGAGTATATCTTTATTTTTTTAGCACCGTGTCTTACTATTCGTTAGGGTTTTACGCCCATGTACTAATTAATCTAATGTGTTAAGGATTAGGAAGGCTGATTTTAGAATAAGTGCACCCAAATTTATGTGGAGGGAGAGTGGAAAACCGTTTAAGAAAACCACTCTCAGTATAACCAAACGGGATCGAACTCGATCTTCCCGTCATTGGCAGCCTAGTATATCGAGAAAGGGACGCCTTAGATCATGCGGCCACCGAAGCGAGTAGGAATATTTTGAAACTTGATTCTTTGGGTAGAAAATTCGATCTACTGGACCATTTTTAATCAATCTCTTTCTGAAAATGTTTATAAAATAAGTAAGAGCGGTCAAAATAATTGATTCAAGTTCGATATAGTTTTCATCTCACTATATATTTCCTCTATCAACGATGATCAATTATTGATTTTATTAATATTTTTGGTTCATATATTAACTGTTAAAGATAAAACATTGTACGAATGTTTAAAAAAATACAAAATAAGTTTTATCGGTATTTGTATTACTATATACCCTGCCATGCCTAGTTAAATAAAGCCCCTGCATCAACGTGACCAACATTTCTCTGTAATTGTGATCATTTGAGCACTTGCACACACTTTTACTAATAAGCAACGCATGCGCAGCAATTTCCCCCATTCTAGATTTTCTATGACTGTTGATGTCATTTGAGAAAAGTGTTGCAATTTGCATCATGGCCTGAATGTTAGTTCTATTAATTGTATATTTGATGCGCTGTCTAGCAATAATAGGTCTATTGATGTCTGACCTGTAAGAGGGATCAACTGACCCACAGGTCTCTGACCTACCAGTAAAATTAATGTTATATGTTGCAATTCTGAACCTGCAGCAAATATCCGGGATTCGAATCAAAATCAAATACACTTTTGATATTTTTACATTGATTTTTTTCATCCTCTCTCCAGGTGAAAAAAAGATGTATGTTCTTAAAATTAAACTTAATCACATGAACTTAGATTTATTGGCATCAGTTGTGGATAGCCTAAACGGATTGTTAGATGTGTACTGTTGGAAATATAATTTCAAAGGTCACTGGTTCAATACTCAGTGAAGACTAAATATGTTTTTATATGTAAGTTTTTCACTACCGAGAGATTTACAATTCCTGGCTCTAGGGTGGGGATCTTTTAAATTCATTGTTCTGTGTTAAGCTAGTTTATAAGTATTGTTCTGTTAGAGACCGTCCTTAAACCAAATGAGTGTTTGGGGGTGAGGAGGAGGTGAGTGGACGAAGTTTCAGTATTTTCTCACGTTTTCTTATGATAAGGGGGTGGTGGACGTCAAAATATATCTTACTTAAGGTTTTTTTAATCAATGTTTACATCTAGGCTAAATCTTTTTAAAAAATTGTCAGAAAATAGCTATATTATTCATAAAATTTCCCTTTTATTTAATTTATGTATGATGTTTTACACCTAATTTTACTGCAATTAAGAATCAGACCGTAAAATTGAATTATTTTTTTATTTTTTTATTTTTTGAGTTCATATTAAAAAAAAATTGTTAGGGATCTTTCACATTATTTGTACGGTTAGATGAAAAGTTTCACAAGTTTATTGAAGTTTTAGGGCTTTGAGAGAGAAAAAACTTCAGTAAAAACGCTTAATCATGAAGATAAAGTAAAAGGTTTCAAACAATACAGTAAGTTTCAGAAACCACAGAAATTTTCCCACAAAGCATGAATATAATGTTTAGTACTAAAATAAAAATAAATAAACACAGTCTATTAACATATTCTTCATTATATTATTTATGAATGTTACTATTTAAAAAAAAATAGAATTTTATGGTAGCTTAAAGAGTTTCGGTATTTACTGCAACTTTAGGTTTATACTTGCGGAACATTTGTAATTTAATTGATTTTAGAGTTAACTAATTGGAAAACTGAAAGAGAATATAGCCTACAATCATATTTTTAATGGACAGTAATAGTGTTTTTTTTAATTAGTGCATTTAACACGAGAGCTATAAACGAAAGGAATTTTTTTTAAATCGCACGTCATTGGATGACTTTTTATTGCAGTTTCTTATGTTTAACAAATTACCATATTTTCTATATAAAATCTTAATTGTATTATTATTGCCAAGTATAAAACATTAAGGCTTATAGCCTTCTCGCTTATAAGTTTCAATTTTTTGAATTTAATAGAGTGAAAATTTAAATATTAAAAGTACGAATAATTATAAGGCAAGACTTACTTCATATGAATATAGACATTTTTTTCAATTTTATTTTATTTTAAATCATTAAGAATTTACACTATATAATTATTAAAGCATACATTTTCACTATCCCCTTGACATAGGTAGAACTTAGCATGTCTGTATAATGTAAATGATCAATATAATATTGGGAATAGCCCCTGATTCACGTGGGTTTCGTACTTTTTGACACTTTGAAACTATTCAATAACCACCCCCTTCTCGTTTCACCTCTTTAGGAGTTGAATTTTTAAAAATCCAAAATAATTAGGACCCATTACTTAAAAAGACCTTCCCTGCCAAATTTTATCTTTCCAGCTCACGCGCTTTGGAGAATCTGAAACATAACCACCCCTTCTCCTTACCACCTTAGGGGTTGAATTTCAAAATATTCCCAAAATACTCTGACCCGTTACCTAAAAGGAACCTCCCTGCCAAGTTTCATCTTTACAGCTCAAGTGATTTGAAATCTATGGAAAAACCACCCCTCCCCACTTCACTGCCTTAGGGGTTGAATTTTGAAATATTCTAAATACTCTGGCCCGTTACCTAAAAAGATTTTCCATGCTGTGTTCCATCTTTCCAGCTCAAGCAGTTTGTAAGATACGGTTATACTTTAAAATGTTCCAACCCACGTTTCACCTCCTTAGGGATTAGATTTCGCAAAATTCCTTTTTTGCAGATACCTACGACCTGAAAAAAAGCACCTTCCTACCGAATTTCAATATTCTGGGTCAAGGGGTTTGGGAGATACGGTGATGAGTCAGTCAGTGAGTGAGTCAGGGTTTTAGTCTCTATATAAAGTGCATACCTTGACATGTGGGACCCACTTTATCGGTGGACAGGAGACACAAGAACAATGAAGAAAGTTCATATAAACATGAGTACCATTTTACTATGTTGTTTCCTAGCTAAAGTCATGTTTGTACTCCAATATTATTATTATTAGCACTGCGTCTTACTACCCGTTCGGGTTGTACGCACTTACGCTAATGTGTAATGGAAGGGTGATTGTGAGATGAAATGGAGGACCTACAGTTTAACGTATAATCCAAACCATGATGGAGGTCTGGCCTTCCCCACATTCACAAGATGTTTTGTCAGAGGTGAAGGAAGGGTTTTGTAATCAGATAGATCTGTGCCGGGACCGAGGATTGAACCCCGGCCGCCAGCACAGAAGTCTGACAACTTACCCCTAGACCGCCAGGTCACCAGTGTACTCCACTAAAGTGGAGCTGCTTAACATTATAAGAAGTGCTCCAAATGACCACCTTCAGCATGAATTTAAACTTGCAGTCGTCGTGTCGTAGAATGCCACAACTCTTTCAAAAATACCAGGTGTTTGTCGGATTCGTTGGCAGCATTCGTGTATACATTTACGAATTATTTCAATGCTGGAAATGGGTGTCAAACAAACAATTGGTTTTAAGTTGCCCCACAAATAAAAATCTAACGGATATAAGCCTATGGAACGTGCAGGCTAGCCAATTAGCTAGCAGGTCCCATATAACATACCTAGTCAACAGGTCTAGTTCTAGTGTGGTATACAAACCATTTAGTGGAATCACTTGGCTGTAACTCGGAAACAAGGTCAAATAGGACACGTGTTCGTATCGACTTATTTTATGGTTTAATTGTTAATCTCTCCCCCACTAAAGTGGGCCCTACAACCCACATGTTAAGATACACCTATAGTAGACTAGCCGTTTGACCCGTTCTTTGCACTCTAAAGCAACAGCAAAGCCATATCAAATTATAACGTTCAACATACGGCTACCCCCTTTTTTTTTATAGTTCCTCGTTATAAAATCCTTAGTTGGCATTCACAAACCAATAATGGTAACTAATCAATTAACATAAATTAAATATTTGAGACAAAATATTACCCTATCCACAAACTGAGTGCACAAAAAACGTGATCCAGTAACAGCAACATTTTAAATTAAGAACGATCATAAAATAAGATAGATGAACAATTGTTACAGAAATATTTTGGAAAAAAAGAACATCACAGTTCATTAAAGGGGATAAATAGATAATAATCTTTCTTTCAGAAATATTTTGAATAATTGGCACCATGATTATCCAAAGATCGTCACGGCTCACTGAGCTATATTACCAGAATTTAATTATTTAAAATTTTTATGTCACTGCTAGTTAGGCGCTAATTTATCCTTTGATTTTTAGTTTTACTATCGCAACGCTAATGAATCCCCTTTTTCTTACTTTTTTGTACTCGTCTATTTCTAGATTATTTCATTTGCCTGTACAAAATTCAAATTTTCCACCGAATATATACATTATTTTTAATAGCCACTTCCCACACCCTATTTTTTAAATTCCAAACTTTACAGCCTTTATGGTTATTGTGGAGTGATCCTTTTACAAACGCGGCAAATTTAACAATTCTTACTTGCCAATAAGAATATGTTATAGTAATAATTTTGGAAAGATTTTAAGCTACTACACCCCTCCTTTTCCAGTTCACATACTCCCATTTTTAATTTCATTGAAAAGTAGTGTTCTATATTAGTTTTATCAATTTAAAGATCTTCCATTTCCTGGGATTCAATTTTGAAATTCAATATGTTCGGACATAAGTCGATTCTCCAGAAAGGTCTATTGACCTACATATCAAACTTCCATTTTATATCACACCAAAAAAGTGTTAATTTATATTAATTTTAGCATTCTTAAGGGGAGCCGCCTTCCTTATTTATTTTATCTTCATTTTTATATTTACGGATCAGTCCTTAGTGGATGTTTTGGGTGGTTCATATGACTGCTTTAAAAATTTCGATCTTCTACTACACTGAAAAGTAATTTATTATTTTAGTTTGAGAAGTTTTGAGACCCCCTATTTCACCAGCCCCCTTTCTAAACAGTAAATATTTAACACTTATTTTGTTGTAGGAGTAATTCCTATACATTCCTGAGAAATTTACATTTTTTTATCTCACCTTAAAAGTTTTTTTCTCTTTATTCTACCCCACATCCACTCCTTTCCTATTTTCTCCATTTAAAATCTTCTGTCTTTTATGGTTATCTGGAGTGGTCTTAATACCTTCTTGCTGAGTTTCTGTTTTCTACCACACAAAAAAGTAGTTGTTTCTATTACTTTTGGAGGTTGTAAATTCCATACCCTCTTCCCCATTCAAACAACTCTTACTTAGAAATTTTGAATTTCAAGTTGAATATGGTTATCTGGAGTTGTCTTCTACCTTTATGATAAGTTTAAATTTTCTACCACACCTAAAAATGTTTTGTTCTGTTTATAACCTAAACTCCCTGTGCCCCAAAGTACCCATTACAAATTTAATATTTTTAACCCCTAATATTTATTTGATGTGGTATTTTTACCTGACTGCCAAATTTCACTTTTCGACCACACTGGGAAGAAGTTGTTTACTATTAGTTTTTTAAATTTTGAAACCCGTCACCCCCTTTTATTCAATTCCCTATTAAAAACTTCAAATTTAAAGATTTATTTGATTATCTTGAGTTGTTTCTCTACCTGTCTGCCAAATTTTAATTTTATACCACATCTAAAAGGTTTTTTCTAATTATAAATCTTTCATTTCTTAAAACTCCATTTTGAATTCTTATAATTTTAGATTTTTTTTTGCTATAAGGGAGATTCACTACCTTTCTGCCCAACAAAATGTCAAGTTTCAAGGCCAAGGGGTTGGTAAAATATGGTGAGTGAGTCAGTGAGGCTCACATCTTTCTGCCCCCTTCACACTCTGAGTGGATAACATTTAAAGACCCTTCAAAAATCCCTCACCCGATTCGAGAAAGAAACCTTCATTTTAAATTTCAAGGCTTTTGAATGAGCCAGTAACTAAGTAAGTGGGTCTGGCCTTTTATTATATGTCATATTATTGATATTTAAATCTGTCCTTTTTTCAAAATAAATCTAGTGCTGGAATGAGATTTTATAGCCGAGTTAACAGTAAGTATTATTTACCCTTGACCCAAAACAACTTAACTTTAATAACTTTTGGGTCAATTAAATTTTTAAAAGGGAATTGCTTTGGGGCATCTACTCACGTATTTAGTATCAATAAAATGTTAATTATTAAAAAAAAGGTCCATAAAAAATTTAGAAGTTTATTAAAATATATGTTGAATACATTATTTTTAAGGCACATTATTTACTAAACATCATCTCACTTAGAAAAAAAAGACCCTTACGGTCATTTAGTATTTAGTTGTCTTAACTTTGCCTTCATTCACCTAAGATATCATTAGCACACTGTCTATATCCAACTAAATTTAAAACAGCACCTGTAATATAAAATATCCAACACAAGTGCCAAACATCTTAGTGGCGAGGCTTGCTAGTATCCATTGTTACCACTGAGAACAGTTGAAATTGAGAGGACATTTTAAAACAGAAGCAATGTTTCCTTACATAATTAAGTACAAGTCAACTATTAGTAGCGTACTTGTAAACGTTAACTATCCCGGCGACTAGTGTCAAAAACAAGTAACCCTCAGCAAAAAGTGCGCGTAGTTCGGCACTTGTACAGGTATACACTTTCAAAATTGTTTAAGTACAAACGCATGTACAAAAAAAAAGTACAAGTGGTAGCAAATTGAACAGAGATTTTTCACTGTCTTTCAAACTAATAATAATAATACTAATAATAATAATAATAATATATTTCTCTCTTCATTTAAAAAGTTTTTCATCTAATGCCGCTATGCCCATGATGGATATTCAGGAACTGTTGACATCAACATGTGAAGAAAATTAAACTCTTTGTTTGTACTTGAGCAATATTTTATTTATTTTGTCCGAACAATGTTTTGCCTTTTCTCGCGTCCCCTCCATCTCACCTTAAGATATCAACTAGATATCCAGCTGAACATAAAGATTTAATTTCATGTCTGAGACTGTGCTAGCTTCATCCATCTGTCTGAGTTGGTTCAAAGAAACTGTTACTTATTAAAGGAGTCGTTCAACGCTCGTAAAGTAGAATTGATTTTCGTACCGTGTCTTATAACCCGAATGGTCTATGTGCATTTAATTATAAATGAAAGGGTTGAGGAAGATTGAATTTTAAGGAAATGTACCTGCATTGGCGTAGAGGGAATGTGGAGAAACAATTTAGGAATATTCAATAAAGACCCCCTGAACACATGACCAGTGAACCAGGTTAGAGTTTGACGTTTAGTCGACGTGCCCACAAATAAGGGTGCCAGAGCCACTGAAGAGATTTAAATTAGATTTTAACAAATTGGAGATTGTGTATGTTATTTAGAAATAGAATTAGGTAGAACTTTGATTTATTATAGCTAGAGACCCTGAGTTTTTTTTAAATCGCGGTGTCTTACTACCTGTTCAGGTATTACGTTTATTTAATAATTACTATAATGGGGTAAGAATAAGGAAGGAAGTATTTCAGAGGTAATATACCCAGTTTTGTGAGGTAGGAGAGTCGGAAACCTTTTAGGAAAAACCATCCTAAGTAGAACGGACCAGGATTCGAGCCTTTAGCTCTCCGTCATCAGCAGGCCAGTCTAATACGACCTTAGACCATTCAGTCACTGAAGCGGGCTATATGGGGTAGATAAAGTTATTAATAGTAATTTGTTAAATACAAATTTGGATTTAGGTATTAAAAGTGTGTTAGTAAAAATATGTTTAATTGTATCAAATCAACTTTTATTTTAGTGGTATGGTGCAACGAATATAAATATTTCTATTGAAATATGTGTATGTACCAAACAAACCAATATAGGAGGTTAAAGATAAATAAATTAGTTTTTTTTTAGTTTTTTGTTATCTGAATCTTGTAATCACTGCATTTAAATTAACAAATTTGGCCATAAAGGGGCGTTCTAGTATTACGTAACTACCTTAGGCGGAAAGGGGGGGTTTCAAGTTTTGCTTATTTTTGCGAACATGGAGGATGGGGGGGACAAAACAATACTTACGTAACACAGAGACTGACGGGCAAGTATGGCTCAGTGACCCAGTCACCCTAAATGAACACATCATAATTAAATGTGTTGATATATGGATTGGTAATCAGATTAAAAGTAATTTAGAGTGTGTTTTATAGCAATAGTACTTTATAATATTGACTAATAATACTTTTTTTTATATAATTCCAAATTGGCGTAAGCGTATAACTCGAACGGGTATTGAGAGGCAGTGACCTGGCGGTCTAGGGGTAAGGTGTCAGACTTCTGTGCTGGCGGCCGGGGTTCAATCCCCGGTCACGGCACAGATTTATCTGATTACCAAACCCTTCCTTCACCTCTGACAAGACATCTTGTGAATGTGGGGAATGCCAGGCCTCCACCGTGGTTCGGATTCCACGTTAAACTGTAGGTCCTTCATTTCATCTCACAATCACCCTACCATTACACATTAGTGTAAGTGCGTATAACCCGAACGGGTAGTAAGACGCGGTGCTAATAATAATAATAATAATAATATTAAGACGCAGTTCTAAAAAAATCCAGTATAAATTAAAATGTAAAATTTTTATAATTTTATAGCCTTTTAAATTTTACCTTTTATTTCAATAAATTTGAATTTATTTCACAACAGTGTTTATTTGTGAATTATTTCTAATCATTAATTTACACCCCCACGTTAATAATTACCAGCAACTATAAATTGCGTAAAAAAAATAATTCCTTTGCCCAAATTTCAAGGAAAAATGTCGACCAATATAACATGAGCAAGAGATGAGTGTGCAGTGGGGTGGGGGTGGGGGGTCATAAATGTGCTTATTTTTGCTTACAATGGGGAGAAGGGCCGAAATGGTCAAAAATGTGCTTACGTAATACTTGAGCTCCCCTTACATTTACTTTAAATTCAATCTTCCTGATAAGACGTATTTGATTGATTGATTTTTAATCTTCATTTGTAATGGGATTCCCTTCCCAAATTCCCCAGTAATATACCCTTTTTCTAAAAGAAAACGTTTGCTTAATGGACCTAGGGCACAGAGAAGGAAAGAGACCTAAGGCTAAAAGTAATATTGCTAGGTACGGCAACCGTGTCCGGCCTCCACTATCTGCTGGTTATAAAGATATGACCAAATACCTTATGATACTAATACTGGACAATAAACTACTTTTCGTGCAAAAAAGAGAGAGTGCCGCGCTCCACATGGCCCGGTGTTACGAATCGTGGGAATTAACGAGGACGGCAATAGGTAAACGATTTAAAACTTTTATTTTGTGTGAGATTGTTATTACTATCGCAAATAAGATGACCGGTGGTATCTCTGCAATATATACTTGCTACAACCACATCAGAAAATTAACATTATTATCCGTTGTAAGCAATAACACATATTTTAAAATATTGTATTTTGTTTTGTATTAATTGTGTATTTATTAGGTATGATAAAAATGACTATACTACACATAAAGGTCCAGTTCAATTTGTTTTAGAACACTTTTGGAATAGAAGGAGGCAATGTAAAAACATAGCCCTATTTATGTTTTTAGAAAAAGGCTATAAAACTATTATTAATTGCATAATTCATATTAATAGTAATAATTATAATTTTTATGATAATTAAATAATATTTTAATTATAATTATTTTAATTAATTATAATAATTATTAATTGTATATTATGGTTATACATACTTCACTTTTCATAGGTAGGAAGGACCTAACCTGACATCTAGAAAAAATATTTTATCTTTATACTTTCACGTAGTCATACGTAAAGTCATATGATCTGCAGCTGTTACTTTTGATATATATAATCAATGTTGACTGCAAAAAAAACAACATATTAAACAAAGCTCTTTCTATGGCAATTGAACTGTAGTAAACTAAAGGGTATACACACAAAACCCCGGAGTTTATGACGAAGATATAGCAGATATTTTTGAAGCTGCAATAAACAGGTATAAGTGTTTAAAAATGATTAAATTTAACGAGTAGATTCTTAATTACTAAAGGATTCTGTTATTTAAAAATAGGTGTTCAAGAATTTGGCAGCAAACCTCAAAGCTAAATATTCTAAATAAAACAATTATAAAATAAAGGTGCTTTCAACCCCTGGTTTGTTGGTGACCTTGAGGTAAGGTTTAGAATCCTGGCTGAGTCTGTCTGTAAGTGTACTGATCATTTTACACACTTCCTTTAAGTTAATTTGGGTAATGGTTATATTTCCTCTACATTCTGTTGTCCTTACTCACTACATTCCTCACTACTATCCTATTAACGCAATTAAAATAAATGCGCAGGGCCGGTCCAAGGCCTGTGCAACTGCACACACAAACAATTCAAGGGGGCGCCAAAATGACCCAAAAATAAATAGTTTTGGTTTTATCTGGGAAATTATAAGTACAATTAAAGAAAGTAATTTGTAAGAAGAATGATTATTTCTTAAATTAATATTTACATCCATGCCAAACGGAGTACGTTTTTATTTCAAATTATTATATTCGAATACAATAACAAAGTAAATACATTTGGAGGTTGTTCGATGCGACGTACCCTTGTCAACTACATTGGTGACGGGACTATACTAGTTGCCGGGTCTAGACTGTACGATCTATGAGTTAGGCTCAGGCCGAACCGTTGGTGGGCGGCAGGGGTAATGTTAGTTTTGATTCTCAGTCGGTCACCTAACCTCCTTGCGAGTGATTTATTGATGATCGCTTACTCGCTTTATTTATATTATTATTATTATTATTATTATTATTAGCACCGCGTCTTACTACCCGTTCGGGTTATACGCACTTACGCTAATGTGTAATGGTAGGGTGATTGTGAGATGAAATGGAGGACCTACAATTTAACGTGGGATCCGAACCACGGTGGAGGCCTGGCATTCCCCACATTCACAAGTTGTGATTAATACACGTCTTGTCAGAGGTGAAGGAAGGGTTTGGTACTCAGATAAATCTGTGCCGGGACCGAGGATTGAACCCCGGCCGCGTGCACAGAAGTCTGACACCTTACCCCTAGACCACCAGGTCACCTCTTTATTTATAGTTTAGCGTGTTGAAATTCGCTACTTATTATTGTTAGTTTATATGGTGTTCTGTGAAATTTTGCTTAAATTTTGTTTTCAATGATTATTTTGGTGCAAACCTTTTTAGTAGGTTCTGTACTCTGTGAAGTCTATCGTGTCGTATACTGTATTGTTGTCATTATTAGGTTTTTACTTTTTGTGTTTGTTTTAATAATATTAAATCTCTTTTTTAAAACAGTTACTAAAATGTTTTCCACCTTTCTGCAGCCGAAAATAGAAAATGGAAAGCAAAAACGTTACAAGAAACTGTCAAGCGCTAAACTACTTTGTAATTATTTAATGAAGGCAAGCACAAGTAAAGAAAATGAAAGTGAAATTGAAATTTAAACTCAATGTAACGATGATCATCTGTTGAAACAGCCTTCAGAAGAGGACGAAGATTGCTCAGAAGATTTAATAAATACTAATGCCAATGATTCTATCACAACAAAAATTACTGATCACAGTGATAAGAGTTATGTGACTGATATAATCCAAGAAATGAATAATTCATGTGACAAATTTAAAGATCCGGCTAACTGGCCTACAGTGCTAATCGCAACTGAATGTGATTTTATTATTTCGCAAGGACCAATCTCAACAGTACTATACAGCTACCGTAGAGACGGCGCAAAAATATCATTTTCAAACATATTTTATTATCGGCTTGCTTCCAACGGCAAGAAAATTATAAGACGATGGCTAATGTATTCCCAGTCTTAAGGGAAGTGTATACTGTTTTCGCTGCAAGGTATTTAACACGGCAATCACCAACACTACATTATCTGATGAAAATGAAAATTGTGATTGAAGGCACATCGTAAAAACTCTTTCCCAACATGAGGCGTCCTCTAATCACTTAAAGTGCTACGAAAAATGGGTTGAAGCAGAAAGGAGGTTTAACACTGGCAAGGAAATCGATGATGAAAATCAAAAATTAATTGCTCAGGAAAAAGAGCGATGGTAAATATCCTGACTAGAGACCTTGCCATCTTGTCACCTTGGCCAACACAAGGCTTTTCGAGAAACTTATGAAACCCTCTATAGCAAAAAACAATGGAAACTTTCTTGGGCTCGTAGAGTTGATTGCAAAATTCAATCCTGTTATAGAGGAGCACATTTCCCGAATTCTGGGGAAAGACAATCTCAGATGTTTAACCTATTTAGGAAAGAACATGCAAAATGGTATATATGGGGTCTAGTTTTAAAATGGCCATATATAGTATTCTCCACAGTTTTTAAGATGGGGATGTGGAGGAGTGTGGGGTACGGGGGGGNGCAAAGCGCAAAATGTGAGATTTGCACACAAAAAACTTTTTGCCTTAGACCGGCCCTGTAAATGCGTATACATTGAGCGAACAGAAAGATGCGGTTGAAACCAATATAGTAGTGATGAAACGTCCGTTTTAATCAGTTAGAATCAGGCGTTTTAATTTCACCTTGTTTGTTGTGAAAAGAATTGACTTTCAGAAGCCATGTTACCCCCTTTCCCTCCTCTGGGAATAATTTTAATTGATAGACACATAGTTAACATATTGTAGCCTATATTAGATATTTATGAGTCCAATTCGGTGGTCGCATGGTATAAGGCACTATTCTTGCAGTAAACTGGATTACCGATGACGGGGATATCGTGATTTGAATCCCATTTTGTGCTTAGGAAGGGTTTTCTTAAACAGTTTTCCAATCTCTCACCACTCAAATGCGGGTACACTTGCTCTAATTCAACATTTCTCATGCCTGACTTGTTAGTCTAGTTATCTAAATGCGTATAGCCCGGAACGGTGAGTGAGACGCGGTGTCATAGAACAATTAACATATTTTAATATAATCATGTCCTAAAATGGCGAATTTTAAGCCCTCCCCAAAATTAAATTTTCTCTACGCCCATGACTCAATTTAAAATAAATTCAGTGATATGAAAATGAATGAGCGAGGAGGGGAATCCCTTATAACCTCCTTTAATTCATGTCCACAATTTCATACCGGACCGTTTTACAATGGAAATTAAGTTGTCTCTAATGCAAACAATTTTAGTGGCAAATTAATATTTAAATCTCTTCCAAATTCGAAAATTCACAGAGTTAGAAAAAATATATAATTTCCCCCGCCCCTTCTTCTCCC
>CABFOW010001433.1:2859-66888 GCA_902141385.1 Timema californicum
GGTCTTGGGGTAAAGGTCTTGACTCGAGGACCCGATGTTCATGGGTGGGTTTTTATTGAGCGAAAAAAAAAAATCCCTAGCACAACTTCCTTAGGAGGGGAGGTAGAGCCGTTGGTCTCATTTCGATTGTGGGAGGTAAAATAATCTTGGAAGGTATGTGAAAATATCTTTCCCGGCAAAATTGGTAAGCCCTTTCACTCTCGTTCATAGAAATTCTCGTATGCCGATATAATCAATCTGTTTAGAAAGTGCATGTTAAATACCTTCAATAAATAAATAGAATCAATACATAATATTTAACGCTCAATATCTGAACCGACTGATTGTATCAGCACAATACTATCAACTAACGTAAATCTAGAACAGACTCAACATCCAGCCTTCATGCCGTTAATTTATCACTGTGAAAGGAGAAACCCACAATTCACTCATGATATATTTTTCAGCCATGCCAGGAGTTGAACCTGAGACCCCTATCTCTGTAAAGAGACATGCTACCGACTGAACCGGAGTTTCGAACAAACAATAAAGTTAACTTCTCAAGATTATAAACGCTTCTTTTTCATTAGAAACCTCGTCTTTCAACTCGTCCGACATGAACGCATTTTAATTACGATAGCAAATTAGAGATAAAGGAGGTATCATTTATATGAAACTGTAACTTACCCATATTCGCATGGAGAAGGTAAACATTTAAGAAAACAATTACCCTCATTGCATGCGGTCAAGATTCGAAACCTCGACCTACCCGTCACAGACAAACCAGACTACACGTGTACCTGACGTTTAGTCCGCGTGCCCACCGGGGCTTTAGATGCACATTAACTTCAATTTACCATGGAAGGTAGCAAGCTTACCTTGCTTGGTTACATTATGGTGTAGGCTATAATATAAAGCCATAGTGTAATACATCAAGGCGCGACTGCTACCTTGCAGGGTAAATGGAGTGTGCAGCAGAGAAGTGCTGCGCTAGGATCCTTTCTCTTTGAAGGTCTCAGACCTTTACATTCACAACCTTCGTCCGAGGCCGCGAACTTTATAAATAGCTCCGGGCGTCCACTCAACGCGGCGGGCACTGCTGTAAACAAGACAATCTTCTTAGTGAGTCACCTACACAAGTTACTAGATCTACCTTCATGTGTGCATACGTCTAGTTATAGGATTTACCTACAACTCTCACTTTTGATAGATAAGTTAATACGTATCACTCTTGTGTTAGACTCCACTGTTGATAATGGGGAGATTAGGGTTCGAATCCCGATCAGGTCTAATGAGTTTTTTCCTAAAATGGTTTTCCAGTGTTCCTTCACGCAAATGCTGATGTATTACCTCTAAATGCTGATGCGGTGATCAATAAAAAATATTTCAAATAGCAAGGCTGTGCGAAGATAACTTTTTTAGTGCAAATTAAAGTCGAAGTCGAATATTTAAAATGTCTGCCTAATAGCTTAAATGTTGCCAATCCGATGTTGAGCTTAGGTTAAATATTGACAAAACTTTTAGCAGAACACGAGCTTGTTGTAATCTGGAAAAACACAAAACTATGTTCTATGATACATATATAGATATATCTGTAAACATAGTTTAAAAGTTGACATTTTACCTTTGAGAAGTACAAAAATCCACATATTTCTGTTGATCATTAAGAGCTAAATGTCCGGAAAATGAAAGATAACTGCTATAGGAGCGTAGAATGGATCTTTGTGGATAGCATTTATTACAACACAAATTTTACTGTAATTTGTATTTTCCACCTCCCCTGTTTGTTCTCATAGTGCTAGGAACGTTATAAAATCACTTGGTTTTTGAAATTTAGGAATTTCTGATAGAATAATTTAGCGCCTTAACGACGTAGCCTACGCGTGGCATCCCGGCAAGTCAAGATATGAGTTTCTATGTTAATGTATTTACGTTTTATTTGGCGAGTTCCAAAGATAAAAAAACGAAAAAAAAACCAACATAAACTCTTTAATAATTATAAAAACGCCCGACCAGATTCGTCGTCTTCCCGTCATAAGAAGTTTAGTCTACTTCAAGAGTAGCGTCTTAGACCATGCGGCCACCGAAGTGGGTTAGAAATGAATTGAGTGGTGTGTAAACCCACAATGAGATCTGCAGTTATCTCAAAGAGGTGATACTGGGTGTAGGAGCGCTTCTGTATTCACACCCTCGTTCTTCAGATGTGATCTTGGTTGTAGGAGAGCTGCTTTGTTCACACCCGACCACTTAGTCCTCTAACCTCGTCCTTCTTTCGCCTCTGTATGGACTGTTGTTGCAGTGTTTATTGACTCTGGAGCAGTTGTTTGCTCGAGTAGAAAGACGCCAACAGTTCGACATCATGAGGGGAGGGGGTGTTCTTATATAAACTCACGGTTATTTGACTTGAAGCCTCCCTCCAGCCCGCCCTGTTTCTCTCTCGTGTCCTGGTGCCTGGACATAGCTCCAAGGAGAGGAAGGACTCCAGTAAGAGGAGCAAGTTCTACAGTTCAATCTACATAACAAGTGCCTCTTTAGAAATTACAAACATGGTGGTGTTATTTCAGAGGTATATATTGATATTATCTATAGATGCCGATCACGTGACTTGAATGAATATATTATGACAAGCGTTTTAGTACATTTTAAAACAAAAAACTATAAATATAACTTATTTATATTTATCCCCGCGTCTTACTACCCATTTGGGTTGTACGCACTTACGCTAATGTGTAATGGTAGGGTGATTGTGAGGTGAAATGGAGGATCTACAGTTTAACGTGGAATCCGAACCACGGTGGAGGCCTGGCATTCCTCACATTCACAAGTTGTAATTAATACACGTCTTGTCAGAGGTGGAGGAAGGGTTTGGCAATCAGATAAATCTGTGCCGGGACTGAGGATTGAACCCTGAACCCCTATCACAGAAGTCTGACTCCTTATTCCCAGATCGCCATGTCACCAAAATAATATAACTTCATTGTTCATCAAACTAAGTGTGAATAGATGTAACTTATGTTTAAAACAAGATGATTTAGGATTTATGAGGAAATATATCTTCTTTCTGGTCACAACATTTGTTTAAGGGGTAATAAGACATGTTTGAATCGGGTGCATTAGGTGGGATGGAAGGGAATACGAGAAAAGACCGGTGTTTTTGCAATTTTTATGACAAAACATTTTTGGTCCAAAATAAATAAAATATTAATCCAATAGAAACCTAGAGTTTAATTTTCTTTCCATGGTGAAATCAACAGTTGTTGAATAGGCCTATATGTCATGAGTCTAGCAGCACTAGACGAGAAACTTTTTAAATGAAGAGAGAAAAAGTTTTCATTAAATTTCAGGACACTCTTGATAGATATTAAACAACTGATGACATAAAGAAAATTAAGCGCTATGTTTGTACTTGAGTAATATTTTATTTATTTTGGCCAAAAAGAGTTTTACTGCAAAAACACTTACTTTTTTTCGCATTCAGCCCACGTTAATTCTTCACTCTACTTTTTCGTCCAACCAAAAACCTATGTAGGCTACTATTTTAAGTTTTAAGTTAAAATGTCTCAAATTAACAAATATTTCAACCGGTATCCTGGTATAGCAATGATCTAGAAGTCCCGAGTACGATTCCCGGTTGGTACCGGGGGGTGGGGGCTCTCAAGGGGAATAATTACTATGATCATTAGGATTTGGTTGATTAGGCATAAGTAAGTTTAATATATTCATTGGCTCTATACCGTCATACTTACTATCTTCATATCCTCATCTCATCTGGACATGAAAAGAACCTCCAATGAAAGGATGTACGATTAGTACATTCTGGCATCCCCTGGGAAACGGTACGTTAGTACTGGATAATCTTTCCACTAACTGAGCTACAGTGTGATGTAGCACAGACACGCTATTATTATTATTATTATTATTATTATTATATTACAGAGGCTCCCCAATTATCCGTCACTCACGGGACTGAGGCAGGGTCGGAACACAAAAAAGTTAGGATAGTGAAATGAGTAAAAAAAATTACTAAAAAACAAGTAAAAACATGAAATATTGTAATTTTCTAAACACTATTGAAGTGTTTATCTTTTACATATAGTCTACAATAACTTAATTAAAGTAACACAAAACCAAATATTGGATCAGAAAATATAGATTTATTGCTGGCGGAAAAGGACTAGTATATTACTGTTTTAAAGACGACATCCTAGTCTTGGCTACTAGGTCTCTCCAATTCTTTGTCCACAAAATGTCCATAGGTGGAACGGCCGGACATATCGAAGGGGATGGATATTCAGAGGTCGGAGAGGGGGAAGGTCTGAATAAATATTCCAGTATCTCCCCCTTAACTTTTCAAAATACCTTGTGTTTTTCCTGGCTTGAAGTTTTGTGTGTGTTGATTTGTAAGTAATTTTATAAACATTGCATGCTACATACCAGTACCCCAAACTAAAAAGTTAACTCGGTCCAAAAGGTTTGAGGTGATAAATACGACTTCGATCAAACGCTTAGTTTCGGAAATAACATCTCACTCTTTTACCCCTGCCCCGAGTAATATTAACGTGTTTTAAAAAGGGGAAGGATGTTGGGGCACCCCGCAAGAACCCCATTGACTGAGAGACCACGGCTGGGTCATAAATATCGCGGCAAGAAGTAGCGTCTGGCCCCCGCTGCAAGATTAAACAGCCGCTCAATTGGTTTGGGAAGAGGGAGGGGGGAAGAGGGTGACTCAAAAACGCCCCATTAAAGTGCCGTGATCTAAACGCGAGGGCCGTGTTTTTTTAATTGCGACGTTTGTTTGTTTGTGTATGTAGCTATCAATCCGCGAGGCTGGCGCCATAAATTGACTACCAATTAAGGAACACTCATCGCCTTGCGCGTTCAGGACAGAGGAACCTGATTCCGGGCTTCGTCCGCTAGATGAGCGACTAGTGCCAGCTGTCCCTTTTCTATACCACCTGAAACAGTTGGTTATTTATAACTTAGTACAATAAGGGAGAGTGAAGAGTAGATTTGGTTTACCCTTGAAGGTGGGAGTCCTACCTAGACCAATTGAACTTTGGGATATCTAATAAGATGGGGCCATAGTGTTATCAATCAAGGTAAGACTGCTACCATGCCTGGTTCCACTATGGTGTAGCTTATAAGATAGAGTCATAGTGTAATCAGTCAAGGTAAGACTGCGACTATACTTGGTTCCAATATGGTGTGGCTTATAGGATAGGGCCATAGTGTAATCAGTCAAGGTAGGACTGCGACTATACTTGGTTCCAATATGGTGTAGCTTATAAGAGGGTCATAGTGCAATCAATCAAGGTAAGACTGCGACTATACTTGGTTCCACTATGGTGTAGCTTATAAGATAGAGTCATAGTGTAATCAGTCAAGGTAAGACTGCGACTATACTTGGTTCCAATATGGTGTAGCTTATAAGAGGGTCATAGTGTAATCAGTCAAGGTAGGACTGCTACCTTGCTTGGTTACACTATGGTGTGGCTTATAGGATAGGGCCATAGTGTAATACATCAAGGTAAGACTGCGACTATACTTGGTTCCTCTATGGTGTAGTTTATAAGATAGGGTCATAGTGTAATCAGTCAAGGTAAGACTGCCACTTTACTTGGTTACACTATGCTGTAGCTTATAAGATAAGGTCATAGAGTAATCAGTAAAGGTAAGACAGCTACCTTGCTTGGTTCCACTATGGTGTAGCTTATAAGATAGTGTCATAGTGTAATCAGACAAGGTAAGACTGCTACTTTGCTTGGTTACACTATGGTACAGCTTATAGGATAGGGTCATAGTGTAATACATTAAGGTAAGACTGCTCCCTCTCGGGGTAAACGGAGTGTACATCTCCTCTGATAAAACAAAGACTCGCACCACGCAGGTAATTGTATGAGAGTGATGGAGCGTATCTCCCGACCTTGTGAGAAAGAGAGAGAGGAAGCTAGCTCACTCATGAGAATGACGGCGATTAGCGCGATATTTATTATCCCCGCCCGGGTCTCGAACCCCGCCCTTGGCGATGTTGAGTCCCATCACGCCACTGAGCCAGGACCAGCCCTAACAGACAACCAGGAGGACGAGTATTTATGTTGGGCGGGGGGCGTAGCGCCACGGTCCGGTCTACTAGCGGCGATAATCGTTAGTTAGTTAGGTCTTGCTCAGCACATATCTCATCCCCAGTCAACAACGCCCTAAGTTGTACAATGGCCGGGACAAACTGTCCCTTTACTTGCAGGGCTGAAAGACAAACTGTCCATAACTTGCAAGGCTGGAAGACAAACTGTCCCTTTACTTGCAGGGTTAAAAGACAAAATGCCCCCTTTTATTGCAGGGCTAGAAGACAAACTGTCCTTAACTTACAAGGCTGGAAGACAAACTGTCCCTTTACTTGCAGGGCTAAAAGACAAACAGTCCCTTTACTTGCAGGGTTAAAAGACAAACTGTCCCTTTACTTGCAGGGCTAAAAGACAAACTGTCCACTAATTTGCAAGGTTAGAAAACAAACTGTCCCTAATTTGAAAGGCTGGAAGACAAACTGTCCCTTTACTTGCAGGGTTAAAAGACAAAATGTCCCTTTTATTGCAGGGCTAGAAGACAAACTGTCCTTAACTTACAAGGCTGGAAGACAAACTGTCCCTTTACTTGCAGGGCTAAAAGACAAACTGTCCCTTTACTTGCAGGGTTAAAAGACAAACTGTCCCTTTACTTGCAGGGCTAAAAGACAAACTGTCCCTTTACTTGCAGGGCTAAAAGACAAACTGTCCCCTAATTTGCAAGGTTAGAAAACAAATTGTCCCTAACTTGCAAGGCTGGAAGACAAACTTTCTCTTTGAATGCAGGGCTAGAAGACAAACTGTCCCCTAATTTTCAAGGCTAGAAGACAAACTGTCCCTAACTTATAAGGCTACAATACAAACTGTCCCCTAACTTTTAGGCTGAAAGACAAACTGTCCTTAACTTGCAAATATGGGAGACAAACTGTCCCTAACTTTCAAGGATGGAAAACAAACTGTTCCCTAACTTGCAGAGTTAGAAAAGACAAACTGTCCTTTAACTTGCAAGGCTAGAAGACAAAATGTCCCCTAACTTACAGGGTTAGAAAAGACAAACTGTACCCTAACTTGCAGGGTTATAAAAGACAAACTGTTCCCTAACTTGCAGGGTTAGAAGACAAACTGTCCCTTAACTTGCAAGACTGTAAGTCAAACTGTCCCCAAGGCTTTTATATATTGTACATAATTTTTTCTAAGAGTCGGATTCGGAATTCACTTGAAAATAAAATGTGGACCCCTCAAATAGGGTATTTCACCCATCTCTAAATTGATATTATTATCTCCTACAACAGCAAAATGTTTGTTTTTTACAAAGGACCATTCCTTTGAAAAGTGGAGTGTGTCAACAGCTTCAATAGATCCGAGCACATACACATATATCAGGGTAATTACTACGCAGGGACCTCGGACAGATCACGGTCCATTGTGTCCCAGCGGAGGCAGAAGGGGGCGACCGCCCACAACGATTTGAGAGAGGAGGGGCACGTTGCAAGGTGACCGAGGACGTGCGACAACAGATCACTTCACTTTTGTTGTTCCACTCACAATGGTGCCCTGCTTTGCCCCCCCTCCCCCTTCCCCATCAATTGTGTTGATGTGTCATCGTGGTGAATGAGGCTAACCCCTTATATTTGATTGTTTCAGGCTCTCAACAAAAAGAGAAGGAAGGTATTATCGTGTGAACTGCATGTAATGATATAGATTTTCCCCTTTAGTATTATTACAATTCAAAAGTTCCCACCCTTAATATATTTCAAGTTAATGCACAATTTTTATAATATTTAACTTATTGACTCCTTAAGTGTTACAATCTTCTCTACTGATTTAACAAGCCTAGGGAGTCCTTCTATTTATTTTTTTATATTGGTGACGAATCCTTGAGGCCATCAAGAAATCTCAGCTTTTGTTAACATGTTTAAACCCCTCTTCCTGATAAAATGTCCACAACAAAGTAGTCCCAGCTAACTGTTCTAGTGTTGTTGTTTTTTTCCTCTAGTTTCAAAAGCTGATGAAATCTGGTGTAGTTTCGTGAAATTGGAATATTCTAGAAGCTTTCTTGTCAGATTATAACCGAGGAAAGGTGTTCTTACGACTTCACTTGGCCTGCAGCCCCTGTGTGAGGTCTGCGGTGCTCTAACATTCAAATTTCTAACCTTAAAGCTGCCGCGCATTAATAACTTTAAGTTCCAACTGTGTTAGATACTGTGTAGTCACGCGTCATTTTATCTGAATAAAGCCACCATAATATAGACCTGTTATTTTCATGATAAAGTAGACGTGCCGCGTGGCGTAGTTTCACGAACGTTACAAGCATAGGTGGTGCTATGGTCTAACGCATCACTCTCATGTTTAGGTGCTTTCAGAAAGAACGCATGATACTGTGGATATGCACGTTCTCCGAAAAAACAATAGTATAAAAGTAATCACGTGACTATCCCTAAACCAATCACAAAGTTTCAACCTAGCGACTTAAAATAACGTCAGCTTTCCTTTATCTGCACGAAAACATCAGCTTGGGAGATCAATCACATTTCAAAATCTACCGACTCAATCAGTGCTCATGAACCTACAAAGCTAGATACAAGCAGACAGTTTCTAGTTTTTATTACCAAGTATCATGGACTTAAATACTTTTCTGCTATCGTGTGAATTGTTACGACCCACGAGCAGATTCTGCTCTCTGTTTTTGGTGAATGTGTGAATCAAGTGTGAGCAAAAACGTTTGTAGACCTATAATGCTTTGCAAGGTAAAGTGAAAACATTTGATTACCGACGTATTTTATTTTAGTGGATGGACAGCTCTTTAAGATTCATGTCACGATGGACGTTTTCAAATTATTTTATTATGTTGTGAAACAGAACAAGCACGATACATACGCTTCCCATGAAACAAGTCATTTAAAATCATTTCACAACAGTGGAGGCATGTGTCTGCTGGTATCTCGCGCATTGATTGAGTCTGTTGGTTATAAAACCTAGTTTTTTCTCCCAAGCTGGTGTTGTCGCTCAGAAAACAGAAAGTTGAAATTATTTTAAAAGTCGCACCGAGCGGACAACGCCGACGAGACAGAGATCTCGTTTATGTCCTACTTAATTAGCTTAATTAGCTTAATTTTCATTTGGCGCAATGAATTCCTTTGCCGTTGATAGGGGTAGCCGCACTGCGTGCCACGCAATGATTGTTTGGTGGTAAACTAGAACGTGACATGATTTCGGGGGAGGTGGGCGTGGTCACGCATCTCTATCAGGCATGGTGTCTAGCAAACTACTAGTTGACTGGTTGTGAAGTAGAGCGTGACAGGGTTACGGGGGAGGTTGGCGTAGTCACGCATCTCTATCAGGCATGGTGTCTAGCAAACTACTAGTTGACTGGTTGTGAAGTAGAGCGTGACAGGGTTTCGGGGGAGGTTGGCGTGGTCACGCATCTCTATCAGGCATGGTGTCTAGCAAACTACTAGTTGACTGGTTGTGAAGTAGAGCGTGACAGGGTTACGGGGGAGGTTGGCGTAGTCACGCATCTCTATCAGGCATGGTGTCTAGCAAACTACTGGTTGTGAAGTAGAGCGTGACAGGGTTTCGGGGGAGGTTGGCGTAGTCACGCATCTCTATCAGGCATGGTGTCTAGCAAACTACTAGTTGACTGGTTGTGAAGTAGAGCGTGACAGGGTTTCGGGGGAGGTTGGCGTGGTCACGCATCTCTATCAGGCATGGTGTCTAGCAAACTACTAGTTGACTGGTTGTGAAGTAGAGCGTGACAGGGTTGACGGGGGAGGTGGGCGTGGTCACGCATCTCTATCAGGCATGGTGTCTAGCAAACTACTAGTTGACTGGTTGTTAAGTAGAGCGTGACATGGTTGCGGGGGAGGTGGGCGTGGTCACGCATCTCTATCGGGTATGGTGTCTAGCAAACTACTAGTTGACTGGTTGTGAAGTAGAGCGTGACATGGTTGCGGGGGAGGTGGGCGTGGTCACGCATCTCTATCAGGCATGGTGTCTAGCAAACGATGGACCGGTACTGTACTTGTGCGGTAGCACGCAGCCACATAGCTCACGCCGCGCAACCCCGGACATGATGTCTTTCAGACAACACGGGGACAGCTTACTCCACGTTCGACCCTGGTGCTATCAGCTGGTGATAGATGTCTTGTGTGACGGCATGTTGTTGTTGTTGGGCCGAGTGCAAGTCGTGACCACCGTTACTCGCGGAATAATCTAGAGAGTTCGCGAGCCTCAATACTTCCAGGGGTTAACAAACTGTGTGGCACGAGACGGTTTGAGGTGAGGCCCGAGTGGCATGGTTAGATCTTTAAACTGAATGTTTCATTCCTTCCGATTTACTATATATTTATTTTTAACTTAATCAACTTAAATCTTTGACCCACTTCGGTGGCTTATTTGGTGCTGACTGATAGCTCATAACTGACAGCTAAAATCTTTTAAAAGTTACCAGTCAAAATTATGTATTCCTACGCCAATCCACATGATCTGAAAACACATGTGTTTAGCAGCTGTCACTTCTGACGGTCAAAATTTAGGTATTATTCCTAAATGTTGACTGTCATAAGTCAGCTGTGAGCTGTCAGTCAGCACCAAAGAAGCCATGGAGCTACTGTACGTGATGTAGTCGAGAGAAAGTCTGCCAGGGCAACCAAGATATCAACAATCAGATGTTGCATTTAGGTTAAATATCGACAAAACATTTAACAGTACACGAGTTTGTTTACTGGAATGAGGACAGAACTATTTTCTATGGCCCTATACATAGGCTATATATACTTTTAAACATAGTTTAAAAGTTGACATTTTCCCTCTGAAAAGTACAAAAGTCCACATATTTATGTTGATCATTAAGAGCTAAATGTCCGGGAAACGAAAGGTGACTGTTGTAGGACCGTAGAATGGAGATTTGTGAAGAGAATAATGTCATTTAATAAAACACATTGTATTGTCATTTGTATTTCCTCCTCCCCTATGTTCTCCTACTGCCGGACTAATACACCTATAAACGTTGTAAACCCACTTGGTTTCTGGAGTTTAGGAAGTATTTCTGATCGACTATTGGAGTGCAGTTTACTACCCTGGTCCAGGGGCCATCCATAAACAACGTAATGCTTTTCCTTACTATTTTTGAACCTTCCTACATCAATGTAACACCATTTACACATTAGAGCTCTTTCCCTGACCCCCTCTCAACAGAGCTATGTGGTTTATGGATGACCCCAAACCAAGGATTTACGCACGCAACACAAATCAGAACGTAATTGTTCACCACAAACATCGTTATCTCACCCGACTATTAGATCATAGTCTCAAGGTTTAAAAAACCAGTAACCGGTGACGAGATTTTATGTAGGCCTACATCGCTTCTTTCTCCCTCAAATTTTAGAGCTTACGAGCCATCCACATCTGTAATAGCGTTGCTAGAACCCATTTACAGTCTCAAACAAAATAATCTCCAGAATTGAGTCTTTTTTAATGTTATTAATATTTACATTTTTAATACACGGTAATTTAACGTGATTGTTGCTGTAAATTTTACTAATTTATGTCTACTCATTCACGTTTGATCACCAAATAAACTATTTAATATTTTCTGGAATTATTTTTAACGAGAAGGAACAGGATAGGTAAAGTCTGTTCAACGTAGAAAATGATTTCTAAAAGGCCTTTTTCCCTAACAGAAATCTATTATATAGTAGGATATTGGTAGGAAAAAAGACCTTTCAGATAGTAGTTCCTAGCATGAATGGAGTATAGAATGTCATGGGTGGATTTTTTTAGGTAATTATTTTTGTGTGTATAATACATACGAACACTTTTTTTTTTAACAAATACCCACCAAAATGTTTTGCATACAATAAAATACGGTAACTAATATGAAGGATGACTCAGAAAGACAAGCCCTTTTCATCATTCTACCTTATAAAATATTGTTGAGCTGGTGATAGGCCTAAAACCAGGGTAGGAGTCGAATCCGGATGGGTTGTGGTGGGGGGAGAGGTGTCAGGTACTCACAGTATGGTGGTCTCTGGAGGTATCTCGGGCACCCTGTCCAGCTGCAGGAACATACATCTGACCGTGGTTCGGAAGCAGAGGCACCTGGGTGGGCACTGGGCGTCCGAACCAACAACGGCAAGCGCCGTTATCAACGCGACGCACCCTCTAAAGGTCGCCATAGACACCATCTTCAACACCAGTATCACCCCCCCCAGACACGAAGAACTAAAAAATCAGTTTTAGACTCGAAGGGGCAGCGGATGTTATTAGAGCACAAACGAAGACGTTTCGCACTCCACGCCGTACAAGACGCGACTGAAGCTTTCGGGGCGGGGAAAGAAGATCCCAGCTTCCCGGCGAGTACTAGTGGCGCTGAGCGTGGTCGGCTCGGACAACTCTTTCCCTCCTCTTCTCTCTCAAAGTGCGATGATAAAGCGTGAAATGAGACGACCTTATGTCCAAAATTGCGTGTGGGAGGGATGCCTACGTCACTACATTGTTTAGATTTGGTGGAGAATTAGGGGACGCTAATTAAGGTAAATGTGTTTGCAGTTTTTATAGCAAAATAAATCAAATATTTCTCCAATATAAACATAGAGTTTTATTTTATTCACGTGAACATAATCAACAGTTGTTGAGTAACTGACAAGGAAGGGTGTCCTGGAATTTAATGACGGCCTTTTCTCTTCATTTAAAAAGTTTATCATCTAATACCGCCATGCTCAAGACAGATATTCAACAAATGTTGATATCACTATGTGAAGAAAATTTAACTAAAAGTTTCTACTGGAAAAATATTTAATTTATTTAACAAAAAAAGTTTTGCTATAAAAACTACAAAAATACTTACCTTTTCTCGCGTCCCCTACACTTCTTTAAGGCCGTGCGGATAACACCACTTTCAATTTAGAATAAAATCAGAATATTTACTCGCTCACTTGACGCATTTGAAAATATTTATGATCAAATCCTGTAAAGTTTAAAAAAGCTAGCCTGATATAATAATGTTTGTACGCCACCATTAGGGTGACTGACATTTGATCTAACGATTGAATTGGGGTCCAAGTTTACTCTTCTGTATAATTAAAAAGGGATGATGTCTTATTTTATAAATTAAAAGTTATAGTGTTTTATAATTATTTTTATTTTAAGTAGATAAACAGTTTTTGCTGAATATTTCCCACGCTGTAGATTTTAATAAAAGACCGGCTATTACGTTGTATGCATGATAATTCCCGACACGTGAGATTTAGAACACATTAAAATGTCATAGACTCTACCTACACGGCTCCTCGTCAGGAAGGAAAGTGAAGAGATACGTACCCTGGAGGGGAATGAATATCAAGCGATATTTCCTTCTCGAAGCTTCCCAAAAGAAAAAAAAGTTGTGATCAACCAGGTGAGTTTCTGTTCGCAAAACTGCGTTGTCTTTTTAAACAGAGACGTAGGAGGATGTCGCCATACCTTGCAGCTTAACAACTTAACACAAATAAATCTTACTACTCGCTCTCATTTAAAATATCGTAATTTTGAATAAAGATGTGAATAATAAATTATTGAGATGTATAAATAGTTCCACATCATTACAGCACCCCCTAATTGCTGGAAAGATTGAACGTGTGTGATATCTAACAGCAATTATATAATGTACAAGTTTACTAAAAAATGCACTTGAAATTGAATACACAGAACAAAATCACTTTTACATACATTGTTGCTAGTCTAGTCAGGGTTTGCCTTGACCATACTTTCTTTCTTGAAGTTCCTTTGTTACATACATCAACAAAAAAGGAAAAAAATAACTTCTTTTACACTAATAATAATGTTTTCTTTATTGTTTTTATCTAATGTCATTATTCCATTATTCAAAAAATCTTAGTTCTAAAATACTTAACTAAAGTTACATTATATTAACTTAATACAATATACTTGACATATTTAATGCAATATGGTATACACTGTAGATACCACTTGATTTAATTGTTTTAATGCTATATCATTATATTAAACATTTTTATTAATATTAAATGTTTTAAATTATTTATTTCAATATTCATTGATCGATCCTCCTTAATACCATAGCTATTATCCCTTGTTCTTTAACAATGTTTTAACTAAACCACTTTGGTTTTAATTAAATTTCCTTTTTTTTAAGACGACTTTAATTAAATCAGTCTTTGTTCCAGCTATTTTTTTTATAAACCTAGGACAAAATCTTTAATATTCTTCTTTACTTCACAGTTAAATACTTTTATTTAGTTTTGTTATTAAATTTATTGTTTTAATTTGTTTACAAGACACACCAGACAATCTCATTAGATTTTTTTAATTCCTTCCCTGTTATAGGTTTAAACAAATGAATTATGTTGACAATTATCTTACCTTTCTTCAATGACGGAGACTCACGTTAATAAAGTTTATGGGTCAATCCCTCCCATATATATATACATTTTCAACGACGCAGCTCACCTTAACTGGTGTATATTGGATCAACGACAAGTGCTTCACCATCAACTGGTGGGCCTTCCACAAAGACGAGATATTAGATCTACGACTATAATTAATACCATTCGCATACCTACCCTACCTATCCATCCACACCAAGTGAATTTAAAACATAGCTTTCTTTTCTTTAGATACCTTTTATTCGTGATGGTATTTTACCATGAACAATCATTACTGGGTGTCGTAAACAAATTCATTTAATTCATATCGATCACTTAGATCGGTCATATATATATATATATATATNATATATATATATATATATATATTCTTTAACTAACTCTATATCAAAGATTCTTAATACTCTTTTCATTCCTTGCCCTGTAAAATTTCATATAAACTTTAAGCTTTTTTATTAGGTTCATAACTTGACCCTTGCTTGATACTGAATTTAAATTATATCTTTAAAATGTCCCGGTTGATACTAATGAGTCGATCTTTTGAATATCCTTACCCTTAAGATACTTTTAATGAATTACACTACTTTCCTATGATACATTTTGAGAAATTATTATTTATTTAAACACATCTTGTCTACTAAAGATGACAAAATTTACTATAGTAACATTGAAATGCTTCCTTGTTAATACATTATTAATACAACACAAATAATTCAATATTCATCCTCCTGTTGTAAATATCTTCTCGACAGTTTCCTAAAGTAGCGGTCCTTTCTTTAACTTGAGTGGATGTCATTGTCGGGCAACTCAATTACTTGTCTGACCATTTAAAAAAATATTTTTTTTACAGTTTTGTCCCGTTTCTTCACGGACAGTGACATGGGGTTGAGATAATATCTTCTCAGTTGTTGTGGGTGTTTTACTGGTTTCTCAAGGTCTATGCCCATCAGCTGATTTCTCGGTTGACTACCATTACCTGTAAATTCTTTTCTTTGAATTACATTTATTCTATCCCCTGGCGGTCTAGAAAAACCTCCGTTGTAATTGGGATTATAATTGTTTCCCGGATTATTGGAATTTTCTCAAGTTCGAGTTCTTGACTCCTGGATAGGTTTAGCCTGGTTATTTCTATTATCCCTATTTAATTGGTTTCCTCCATTTTGAAATGACCTATCTTGAATGTGAGGCCTTGACATTTCTCTCCTAGAGCGCTCGTCAAATATTTCTAGAATTTCTCTCATTTCAACACTAGTTTTTACTCTAGCAGGTATAAGAGCATCTTGTATTTCACGTGGAAAGTGATCTAATAACTGATGTACTAATCTTTCCCCATCAATAGGGATGTCCAAATTCCCTGCCTGCATGGCATATCTATTGTAATATTCACACATAGGCTCTCGATGTGGATCATACGGTCCTGTAAAAATATCATTTACTAATTTGTCCTGCTTATGCATGGACCAAAATCTTTTACGAAAGGGTATCTTGTATTGCTTCATAGAATGTATAGTCAGCCTCGTGACTATTCATCCACACTTCAGCTTTACCTACTAACTTTGAATTAAAAAAATGCTATTTTTTGTGCTTCGGTGAGTTTACTATTTTCAAAAAGTCTATCTATCTTTTTTTTAAATTGTACAGCATGCACCCTATCATTATTTCCACTGAAGGTGGGTACAGAGTCCATTAATTGATTCTGGATGCTTGTACTGGGTAATACCAAGGCACTCCAGCAGTAATTAGCGTCCCTTTTCCCATTATTTCAACATATTTTGACTTAGCCTGTTCTAGCTGTTGTCGCATTTGTTCGACTGTTTGTGACGTCTTGTCCACAGTCTCAGTAAGGTTGTCCTTAAATTGGTCCACAGTTTTAGTCAGGTTGTCCTTAAATTTGTCCAATTGGTGGTCAACTATTTCCTGTATGTGAACATCTGGTACTGTGTGTCCATCAAAGAGGTCATTTTGGAATCTAAGGTTATCACTACATATTTGCTGCTCTTTTTCAATGGTCGCAAATCGTTCTGTCAAATTAAGTACCTGTTCTAGAATTTCATTTTTATTTTAATCGCAACTTTCCTGCGTATTTTTTACCTTGGAATTCAAAGCGTCCTGTCTAAGCTTCAAGTTTTCCTTTGCAGTTTTGAGTTTTTTCATCTGCTCATTCGTCTGCTTTTCTGACTTACTACAGTCTTCCCTAAGCATCTATAGTTCGTCCCTTACCTGCGTTTGATCATTTTTACTCTATTGTTGTATTTTCTGTAATTTTTATTCAAAGTTATTTTGTACTTCTTGAAACTTACCCTGCAATTCTTGTTCTAGCTTGTTGAATTGTTCATTTACGCCCTTAAATTTTTCATCAAACTTTGTATTTAATTTCTGATTATTTTATTTTAACTCCTGGATATTTCTTTGTAGCTTCTGGCTAGTTTTATCGAACCTTTCATCTATTTTCTGACTTAACTTTTCACTTTTTTCACTACTTTCTTTCATTTGCTGCACTAACTGCATTAATACTGCATTGAGGTCATTTGCTGAAGAGGTTTGTTGAGGTATACCTTCTACCTTTAAAACATTCTCCACCCCCCTTAAGTATTCTTCTTTATGAGCTATTGGTTCAATTACTTTTTTAATTTGTTGTTCACTTGTTTCCTGATCAGATAGTTCTAAACAAAAATGTTCTTCTACCATTGGTTGGGAATATTGTGTTAGGGGAAGGTTATCCTCACTGATACTACTACTGTCTGTATCTTCCATATTTAATGACATTTTTGTTGTTGTTGTTGTTGTTGATGACTTACGTGAGATTCTCCCTGCGTACCTCACCTGAAGTTTAGAAGCTTTTGACCTTATTCTGAAGCTACCTGGTTTGGAACTTCTTCCTCTTAAGTCAGCTGGTTTATAACTTTTTTTTTTAAGTCATCTGATTTTTTGTGTGTGGTATTAAAAAAAAGCACTTAAGTCGTTTGCGGCACTTTCACTATTCTTTGAGCACTCACTTTCTCGTGTTGTGAACTGAGTTTAATTTGATTAAATCAGTTTATCAGGCAGGCCCTCCACGTTGGGAAGCCATTATTGTAACGTTTAAAAGCGCTAGCCTGATATATTAATGTTTGTACGCCATCATTAGGCTGACCTATAATATAACGATCGAATTGAGTTCAAGTTTGCTGCTCTGTATTATAATAATTAAAAAGGGATGATGTCTTATTTTATAAATTAAAAGTTCTAATGTTTTATAGTTTATTTTATTTTAAGTAGATAAACAGTTTTTTGCTGAATATTTCACAACGTTGTAGATTTTAATAAAAGACCGGCTAATACGTTGTATGCATGATAATTCTCGACACGTGAGATTTAGAACACATTAAGATATCATAGACTCTACCTACACGGCTCCTCGTCAGGAAAGAAAGTGAAGAGATGATGTGTAGCCTGAAAGGGTATATATCAAGCGACATTTCCTTCTCGAAGCTTCCCAAAAGAAAAAAGGTGTGGTCAACCAGGTGCGTTTCTGTTCACAAAACTGCGTTGTCTTTTTAAACAGAGACGTAGGAGGATGTCGCCATATCTTGCAACTTAACAACTTAACACAAATAAATCTTACTACTCGCTCTCATTTAAAATATCGTAATTTTGAATAAAGATGTGAATAATAAATTATTGAAATGTATAATTTTATATCATCACAATCTTAATACAGTAAAATACTGGTAGACCGATCCCCAGAAAACTTTGGATGTTTTAAAAAATGGGGAGGGGGAGGTATCAGGGGTGACAAAATATGTCAAATGAAATATATTCTATTGATAGTGAGACCTCCATGGCTTCATCCCACAAGCGAGCTATACCGACCGAGTGACAACCGTCCTCTGTCGAAGATAGTGCCAGATTCTGCAGATAGAGGGTGTCATGTGGTCAGCACGGCGACCGTTAGTCTCAGTTTTCTAGACTGGAGCTGCTACTTCTTTATTCAAGTAGCTCCTCATTTGTCCACACAAGGGTGAGTTGACCCCGTTCCATACCCACTGCTCAAGAGATAGATCTAGAAGTGATGGGGATCGAACCTAGTATATCTGGATTTGTAGCCAGGAACTATGACCACTCGACCACAGAGACGGTCTTGTCAATCGTAAGCTCAAAGTTAAAATAGAAGAAAATGGGATGGTAAATACTAAATATTTACATGTTGTAGTCAAGACAATGTGTTTTCCTGTGTCTAAAAAAATACAGTACTGTAAATGTAAAACTACAGTTATGCCCATTCAACTGCAATTTAAAATTCGTTAAAATAATCTCTCTGCCCGCATTCCTCCGCTTAATCTGAATTTTCGCTAATCCGAGCAAGACTCGGTATAAATTAGTTCGGACCCGCTCCGGTAGTCACGTGGTCTAACGCGCTACTCTCGCAATGGACTAGACTACCGATGACGGGGAGATCGAGATTCGAATCTCGGTCGGGTGTACTGAGGGTGGTTCCTCCAAACTGGTTTTTCCACTTTCCCTCCACGCAAATGCACGTCCTCTAAATATAACCTTCTTAATCCCTAAAACCATTAGCGTAATTAGTGCATAAGCATACAACCCGAGTAGGTAGTAAGACGCGGTGCTAATAAAAAATATATTTAACTAGTTCGGATTAACAAGGTTCTACTCTATAATATTGAAAAAGGCTTTAAAATCCGAATATTTACTTAATAAATGAAACAAATATTTATGGTGTAGTGTTACTAAATTAAATTCAAAACGAATATTATACTAAATAGTTTATATTATTTAAAAATAAGAGTCTATTTAACGACGTTGCCTGCTTGGGAATTTCGAAGCTAGTTTGCTAAGCGGGTTGTTTCTTAACTTGACTCAGCTAAGCAGTCTAAGCACTCTGACAATTATACGCCAATGTACTAAATAAAAATAGAGGGAAGAAAATGAGCAGTTCACCCTACGAGGCCTCTTGTTTATCTGCTGATAGCACTCCCTCTCTTCCACTGACGAGTGTAAACACCCACTCCATTATTTGCACCTTTATAACATCGACTAGCATTTCTAAATGAACTTTTTCTTACTTCCTAATCCAGATAGATATTTGCTTCTACGGACTTTTTTAATCTGCATCCCGGCAAGAATATTCCTACTGGCCATTTCCATGGATAACCCAAATAGCCCCCGAGCTGTGAACGATTTTTTTTAATGCGTCATAAAAACTACTTTAGGATAAAAAAATTGTTTATGTTTAAAATTATTTAAGGAGTCATGTTTTGTTTTTTACAATGTTCTCTCTTTAAAAATCACCGAATAAAACGTAAATACATTAATGTCTACACCGAATGTGACGTCACAAGTAGGCAATGTCCATAAATAAAAATATAAGGTCATTTAAAATGTGGTTAAATAATGTTTATTAATAAGATTATTAAAATAACGGAATGTCGCGAGTTTCTGTGGTCGAGTGAAATCGTTTTGCTGCGCGCGCATCATGTTGTGGTGCTCGCATCCTGTGTCATCTCACAGCTGTCTTTTCCTCGCGTTCGCCTCACTCGGCTTCCTGCGCGCGCATAACCGAACGCTTTGTCTTTTTTAGCTCATTCCGCTACAGCGCTCTCTGACCTTGGAGATTCTGCCAAAGGCGAGGAATTCTTTCAAACTTTTTGTTTTGTTTCTCCTCGCGTGTGTATGAGCTTTCAGATTAGATTTCTTTTTTTGGACTGTGTAACCATGCTTTTTTTTTATTATTTGTTCGGTCCTTTTTTTTTAAATGAATGTACGAATTGTCTTGATTTGTCTCACTACTCATTCTAGTTGCCTAGGTAGCCGAGATATCGTCAATCAGATGTTGTAGGTTAATATCGACAAAGCTTTTAACAGAACACGATTATGCTGTATACTGGAATAAACACAAAACTATGTTATATAACCCTATACATATATAGACTTGTAAACATAGTTTAAAAGTTGACATTTGCCCTCTGAAAATAACAAAAATTCACTTATTTTTGTTGATCATTAAGAGCTAAATGGCCGGGAAACGAAAGGTAGGTGGTATAGGAGCTAGAATGGATCTTTGTTAATAGAATGTCGTAATTTGATAAGGGTGTCGCAATAAAAATTGTATTTTTGTTTGAATTTTACTCCTCCCCTGTTGGTTCTCATACTTTCGGACAGATCCATACAGGAACGCTATAAGAACCCCTTGTTTCCGTATTCTAGGTATTTCTGACCAACTATTCCAGTGCCTTAATTACGTTAACGGGAAAGGAGCGAGGAAGGTAGAATTTTAGAGGAAAATTATGGAAGGAGGTTTACCATTTTTGGTGGCTCGTGGTAAAATATCCGACAGGAGATGGGAATGGCATTCTTTAACATTTAGATTCCTCTTTAATCGATTAATTTTGTTTCAGCATAACTAGGATTTTAGGTGAAATCCAACACCTTAGTTCATTTGGTATCGTGTCTGTCTATCGAGCTAAGGGTCCCGGTTTCGATTCTCGGCATGACCGAAATATTTAATCATTGGTGAAATGTGGCTTTACCCTTTCAGTGATAAATTAACGGCAGGGTACTGGATGTTTTGCCTGTCCTGGTGTTAAGTTAGATTATAAGCCATATGAAGCTACAACTGGCTTAGCAAGCTGTAGTGGAAAATATATGGTTTAATAAAAAACTGACCCAGGCTGAAAACAGTAATGGATGTAAAACAAATTGTAGGTGATACAAATGTTATAAACCTCCGATAAATTGCTAGTCCAGTATTATGGAGAAATTCAAAACTATATAAATAATTATACTTTTGGTAAGGGTCTAAATCCTTCAAAACACCCCCTCTCTCACCATCACTTGCGCGTAGGGAGAGTGGAAAAACTTTAGTAGTTAATAAAAACACCCTCATTAGGATTCAAGCCCTGAACTCCTCACCACCTGAAGATCTGACTATATGAGCTTCACACCCCCTAGTCTGCGTGTCCACCCATACCGCTCTATTTCTGAAGTTGGAGGTGGTTTGAGTTATTGGTACAGCCTCGGCTTTTCTCGAGATTGTGGTGGCATCGTCCCTACTGTCAAACGATTACCAGTATCCGTCTCTGAGAAAGCATGGTTCGAGTCCCGGTGATACTTAGATCTTCTATTTCCTGTGGTGACACCGATCGTTCAAGGGTCTCAGATTCCAATCCGAACGGGGTAAACATAAATAATTGGCATTTGTGTATTTAAGTTCGGTCTTTACCCATACACTAAAAATTCTAATGGCGATGGTAGTTTAGTTGGAAGGAAGAGGTCGCGAGAAAACTAAAGTGTTTTTTGTTACGTTTCAGAACAAATGATTTTTTATCTAAAATAAATCAAATGTTTAGTCCAGTAAAAACAAAGTGAAAGTTCTCGTCAAATTTTAAGACAACCCTTGATAGATATTCAGAAACTGTTGAGATTTATATTTATATTTTATATATGTTTTTACTGGAGTGATATTTTATTAATTTTTACTCTCTCCAAAAAAGTACGTTGTGCCACAAAGACGTTCTCCGGCTTTTATATTAAAATATACATTTACTAATAACTCGTAAGATTTATTAAATGAAATAATTGCTCTATACAAGTCAAGTAAAATATTTTTATCTTTAATAGTACTATAACTTTACAACTATAAGATATTACCTATCTCAAATAGTTGCGCAGAAATGATAAAAATTGGAAAATTTCCTTAATGTAAATTACCCTCAAACTCATATTCATGAAAAAATGAGAATCACTATCTTGTTTATAATGATAAACAGTGTCTAGATATAGAATTTAATCAAAATCGTTAAAGTGAAGTTTGAGAAAATTGGTTGTTTATTTCAGTTTATTTTCAATAAACTACCCTTGATTTTCGGGTTAGATGTCTAGTTCCAAAAACCCCTTGAAAGGACTTTATCAAAACCCCAGATACCAAGTGTTATCCCAATCTGTAAAATGGTTTCTGCTCTAGCCCTAGGTACAGACAGATAGACAGACAGACGGCATTGCGAAAACTTTTTATTTGTTTCAGGGGATCATGAAACGTCAACATTTATTTAAATTTTTAGTTCTATTTTGTTTTAACTATCACAATACTTTCTCTCCGAGGTGTCATAAAAATGGTAAGAATACTAACGGATATTTTCACGTTCTTTTCCAACTTCATCTTAAGTACGTCAAATGATTAATTTTTCAGAGGTATTTAACACTTCCCCACACACAAAAAAAGAAACTTCCATTATATCAGTACACGACTTACAAACTAACTTTACTTCTTTATTTCAGAAGAAACACAACGAATATTATGACAGATAATTCATCGTCACTTATGAAACTTTATCCAATAATATTGTTTTTTGACCGCCTCAAGAATCAAGAACAGGACCCTTAGTTTAATAAGTAGACTCACTAGCAACTGGGCGAATGCCTCGGACTTTGAATACCACAATAATAATAATAATAATAATAATAATAATAATAATAATGTATTCATGTGAATGTAACTTAAGCTCACGCCAGCCGAAAGATAACAACGTTAATGATATTGTAATTGTTAATATTCAATCTAACTGTAACGCATCCAACTCCAAAGGGCTTGTGACTCTGTAGGGCTATTAGGGGGTGGCGTGGAGGGTAGAGATCAAAGGGGGCTTTCGGCATACTACTCCACTGGGAGGTGTAGTGGAGAGGGGGTGGCGTGACCCCTACAAACATAAAAGGGAGCCTACGATTCTGTTTGCTAAAAACTTCCTCTTTTGACTTGTTTTGAAACATGAATATTTCTCCTTCCCCTCAGCCCTGTTATCCCGTGCTTTGTGTGAATAAAACCGAGTGGTCTCTCGTTTAACCGTGACAGGTACACCCTCATTTAACTGTGACAGGTATACCTCTGACCTCGGCGTTAATCCCGATAAATCTGAGGCTTAAAAAACAGATTTAAAGTTTCTACAGCCTTTTATAAAACACATACATATATTGTCCTGTCAAACTTGATAAAATGTTATTATATTTTCTATTTTATTTTATGATATAATATCTATCAAAAATGACAGTTTCGGATCACATGAATGGACAAATAAATAAGTGAAAGTAGCTCCAATAATTTTTCTAGCTGTCAGTTAAAGTTCTTCCTATGAAAATTGGACTGAAGGACTTTTTTAGTTGAAAAGGTGTTTCGGAAAACCAGGAATTTCGGATGAACGGGTTTCTAATGTAAATGGGCTATTTTTGGAATTTACTGGTAGCTTATCAGTTATTTTTGTTCGTCCGGAATTGAAGCTTTGCGCACTATCCCTACTTCCCCCCCCCCTACTCCCACACACACATGTGGACCAGACTATCTCCACCATATAGTCCAGATTAACTCCCCTCCATTTAGTTGAGATTATATCCCCTCCATCTAATTCAGACTATCTCCCTTCCATTTAGTTCAGACTATCTCCCCTCAATTTAGTCCAGATTATCTCCCCTCCATTTAGTCAAAACTATCTCCCCTACATTTAGTCCAAATTATCTCCCCTTCATTTAGTCCATACTATCTCCCTTCCATTTAGTTCAGACTATCTTCCCTCCATTTAGTCCAGATTATCTCCCTCCAATTATTTCAGAATATCTCCCCTCCATTTATTTCAGACTATCTCCCCTCAATTTCGTTCAGACTATCTCCCCTCCATTTAGTTCAGATGATCTCTCCTCCATTTAGTCCAAATTATATCACCTCCATTTAGTCCAGATTATCTCCCCTCCAATTAGTTCAGACTATCTTCCCTCCAATTAGTTAATACTATCTTCCCTCCAATTAGTTCAGAATACTTCCCCTCCATTTAGTTCAGACTATCTCCTCTCCATTTAGTTCAGAATATCTCCCCTCCATTTATTCCAGATTATCTCCCCTCCATTTAGTCCAGACTATCTCCCTTCCATTTAGTTCAGACTATATTCCCTCCATTTAGTTCAGTATATTTCCCCTAAATTTAGTTCAGATTATCTCCCCTCAAATTAGTTCATAATATCTCCCCTCCATTTAGTCCAGATTATCTCACTTCTATTTAGTTCAGATTATCTCCCTTCAAATTAGTTCAGACTATATCCCCTCCAATTAGTTCATAATATCTCCCCTCCATTTAGTTCAAACTATCTCCTCTCCATTTAGTTCAGAATATCTCCCCTCCATTTATTCCAGATTATCTCCCCTCCATTTAGTCCAGACTATCTCCCTTCCATTTAGTTCAGACTATATTCCCTCCATTTAGTTCAGTATATTTCCCCTAAATTTAGTTCAGATTATCTCTCCTCAAATTAGTTCAGACTATCTCCCCTCCATTTAGTCCAGATTATCTCACCTCTATTTAGTTCAGATTATCTCCCTTCAAATTAGTTCAGACTATATCCCCTCCAATTAGTTCATAATATCTCCCCTCCATTTAGTTCAGACTATCTCCCTTCCATTTAGTTCAGACTATATTCCCTCCATTTAGTTCAGTATATTTCCCCTAAATTTAGTTCAGATTATCTCCCCTCAAATTAGTTCAGACTATCTCCCCTCCATTTAGTCCGGATTATCTCACCTCTATTTAGTTCAGATTATCTACCTTCAAATTAGTTCAGACTATATCCCTACCAATTAGTTCAGAATATCTCCCCTCCATTTAGTCCAGAATATCTCCCCTCCATTTAGTCCTAATTGTTGAGGTTTTAGTCCATATACTTGTGTATCAAAATGTTGTATTTTTGAAACAATTAAAAAGTGTATAGACAGAGGACCTTAACACCAGGTTCTCTAGCTTCGCTAGAAATGAGGCGCGTCTTGAGGCCCCTTCCTAAGATTATCTTTGTTATTGATCTGTCCTAAAGTTGGTTCTAAGCTACCACCGGGAGTTCCTCTGCCCACGCAGTTATTGTGATCAACCCGTGCCCCAATGAAATTAGCTTCTACGGGGAAGTTTCATCAAAGACAACTTTCCACTCCCGTCCTAAACAGTTGTTTGACGAGCCCCTTCGTCCCCTGGGGATTATAATATATAGCAGGACAACTGTTATCAGTCCTATAATCTTCTGGTGGAGGATTGTATATTAGGACAACTCCTGCCAACTACTAAACTACAGAAATACTGACCTTTTTTCGCAACCCTATTACAAGCTCACCTTAACATCGCAGACATCATCTTGGGGTTAGCAAGGGGAACTTTCATCTTCAGAATGCTTCACAGATGTCTTCAAAAATACTTTTAATAAAATATACATTTCAAGACACGGATAACATAGTTTTGTTACCCCTGATGGCATCGCAAGCAGTTTGTGACACGTGTATATTGGGTTAGATAGCCCTGATTATAAACTGAGCAGATTTGTGACACGAGAATATTGGGTTAGATAGACCTGATTATACATAGAGCAGCTTTGTGACACGAGTATATTTGGTTACATAGCTTTGATGATGCATAGAGCAACTTTGTGACACGTGTATCTTTGGTTATTTAGGCCTGATGATACATAAAGCATATTTATGACACGAGTATCCTGGGTTAGATAGCCCTGATATTACATAGATCCGCTTTGTGACACGGGTATCTTTGGTTATTTAGGCCTGATGATACATAAAGCATCTTTGTGACACGGGTATCTTGTGTTAAATAGCCCTGGTGATATATAGAGCAGCTTTGTGACACGTGTATATTGGGTTAGATAGCCCTGATTATAAACTGAACAGCTTTGTGACACGAGAATATTGGGTTAGATAGACCTGAGTATATATAGAGCAGCTTTGTGACACGTGTATATTGGATTAGATAGCCCTGATTATAAACTGAGCAGCTTTGTGACACGAGAATATTGGGTTAGATAGACCTGAGTATACATAGAGCAGCTTTGTGACACGAGTATATTGGGTTAGATAGCCCTGATATTACATAGATCTGCTTTGTGACACGAGTATATTGGGTTATATAGCCCTGATAATACATAGAGCAACTTTGTGACACGAGTATATTGGGTTGGATATTCCTATCGTTGTTAGAATTGTTTTCAAACTGTCCGGACGCGAAACGATGAAAAATTCAAGAAATGCGACCTGTCGAAATGGAAAAGTATTGACTGTCACAGAGCGGAATTGAAGATATCAACGATATTGAATGTATTGGATTGAAACGAGAAGTGTCAACTGTGTCATGACTTAACTGATAGCTTGTGAATGTTGTGTCTGGGAACGTCGTCATATTCCTTGACATTTTGTTCAGAGAAGTCGAACTCGAGAATAGAGGAGTGAGGGATGTGAGGACATCCCTGGCATACAGTGGTGGTTTATAGAGTAAATACAACACTGGCAGACAGTGGTGGTTTATAGAGTAAAGACAACTCTGGCAGACAGTGGTGGCTCATAGAGTAAATACAACACTGGCAGACAGTGGTGGTTTATATGGTAAATACAACACTGGCAGACAGTGGTGGTTTATAGGGTAAAGACAACCCTGGCAGACAGTGGTGGTTTATAGGGTAAAGACAACACTGGCAGACAGTGGTGGTTTATAGAGTAATGACAACCCTGGCAGACAGTGGTGGTATATATGGTAAATACAACACTGGCAGACAGTGTTGGTTTATAGGGTAAATATAACACTGGCATACAGTGGTGGTAAAGACAACCTTGGCAGACAACCCTCACTAGAACACATGCGCCAACATCTAGGTACAATACATCATCGATCCACTTCTTTATTCATGGCTGCAATTTAGGTCTCGCTAATACATTAATTACTGCTCCGTCCGATGTAGCCGATACTATGTTAATTTCAATCACGAGATCCTGGTATATGACATGTGACCTGCATGTGTGTCACCGATAAAACATGCAGTGCTACAAGGGACTATGTCACAGGATCCTCGTGTTTAACTTCACGCACCATACTCTTGAATGGGGAGGGGCATTAATGGGTTTGACATTGTTAATTGAATGTATTCAGCTCTTAACTACAACTCGTTGAAAACTCTACTTAGATTGGATTGATATGTCGAAAAGGGACAATTCTAGCTCGTTGATGTCAGGTTAAGTTTAAGCTATAGCAAGATTTTGGTAGGAAGAACCTTTCAGAAAAATACATATTTTTTTTTGCTGTGAACATTAATAAACACTGTACAGTATTATTTTTGTTATTTGATAGGTATTGATAATTTATATGAAAAGTGACAGCTGTGGATCAAATTACTTGACGTATTAATACATGAAAGTAGATATAGTAACGTTCATATGGAAATTGGACTGTAGGATATTTTTAAACTTTCAGATAAAGCTCTTTCTTTGAAAATCGGACTTTAATATATTTCCTACCACTCATATAAAGCCCTTCATATGAAAATTGGACTGTAGCATCTTTTCTAGCCGTCAGCTAAATCCCTTCCTATGAAATTGGACTGTAGTATCTTTTCTAGCCGTCAGATAAATCCCTTTCTATTAAAATTAGACTGTAGAATCTTTATAACTGTGAGAAGATATTCATAAGAAAATTGGACTGTAATATATTTTCTATCAGTCAGATAAGGCCCTTCCTACGAAAAGTGCACTATACCCAACCAAATCGCACGGTTATACCATAATTTGAGCCGTTCTTGGCCGTCGCGTATTATGAGGGAGATGAATAGTAATCTCAGAGGAAAAGGGGCGATTGGGTAAAGGAGCCCGAAGAGATCCAAGCTCGGCAACCCGGGGGTAGAAAGACCTCACGGCCGTCTCGCACGAGGTCACCCTGTGTCCGCAGCGACAGTGTTAAATATTGATGACTCTACGCTCGGGAACCAGCATGAGCAGTGGACGCTCGTTATAATACATCAGAGTCAACTTGGAAATATAAAGATAGCGGCTCTCGTCTTGTCTGTGCGTCTTTTTCCGGTGGTGCGTAGGTCCAGTTTCGAATCCTGGTTATGTTTACCAAAGAAAGTGTTTTTCTGGACTAGTTTCCCAACCTCCCTTCGTAAAATTGCGGCTACATTTTACTCTAATTCTTACCTTAATCCCACCTATCACATACGTGTGAATATATGGCTACCCTGGGTGGGTAGTAGGACGCAGATCACGCAAATTAAAAAAAAAGTACGTCTTAGTTTCTGGATATTATAACACCTGGTGCTAGTATTATATGCGCTTTGTTGAGATAGTTTGTAAGTTGTATCCTGATTCAATCCTACGTCTATAAAATGTGCTTAATGAGCTATGGGTACCAGGTCTGATTCCTAGCAGAGCCGAAAAAATTGATCTTTGGTGAAATGTGGGTTTCTCCTTTCACAGTGATGAACTGCCGGGGGGCTGGATGTTGTGGCAGTTCTAGATTTAAGTTGGTTTATAAGTCATGTATGGATATAATCAAGTGGTTCAGAAAGTGCACGTTAAACACTACAAATGAATGAAAATGATAACTAAAATGTAAAATATTGACAAGATGTTGATGAATGTAATATCTCTTTTTTTTCACTTGACAGATGTGTCCAGTACATAAAAAAAAAAATCGAAAACTCTTGGTTGTGGAAACGTTTTTTATAGTTTATTATTCGGTCATTTTGGATTTACGGTACATTTTTCATTGTTTGCACTTTTTTTTCATTAATTGTTAGGTATTTTTGAGCTATTCCAAGGCATTTATGTCAAACAGGTAGGTCCTTCTATTTCTAAATCCTATTGATGTCTTAGAAACATATATATATATATATATATTCAACACAGCTGTAGTAAGAAGATAATGTAGGCCATGAACTTTGTATCCTCTTTGCTTGTTTGGTTGTAAAATACATATTCCTGGTGAGATTGCAACTAAGGTAGAGAGGGTTACGTTGGGAGGGGGCAGCTATTACTTCTGTAGCAGGTATTTGTAAATATTATATTATATTATACTTAGCGAAATGCAAGCGTTTATTTGTTTAAGTCTTTCCATTGCATTTTACATATTGTAAGTGCGTGTTTTATCTAGTCGTGTGCATTCACTACGAGTTTTTATTAAAGTTTTAGTAAAGTTTTTTGGAAAATTTGAATTGATTTTTTAATTAGAACTTTCAGCTTATTTTGTTGTTAATTTTTCTGTTATAAAGGTCCGGGCCTTGGTAATTATAAACAAAATACCGTCGACCCTTGGGACCAATTGCGTGACGCCCCTGGACACTGGTAGGCTAGGCAACAGGAAGAACAGCTTTACATTGTGGGTTGCAGTTCACATCAGGCGATAAAATACGGGGGACGACCTGGTCAGCGTTCCGGCATGCTAACATAGATAAATATAGGGAACTACACATTATCTATGCTGATGACCATAAAACCTACGCATTATGTGTTTTATTTGTTGTGCTTAGCTTGCACTTTATAAACATAAATAGTATACCAGGCCCTGATTTAAACCTCGCTTAGCTTAGGATGGTATACACATTAATAAACACCAAACTACTACACTAGGAATAGTTATATCCAGACCCCGGATTTTGATTACTTAAAACAAACAAAAAAATACCTCAAATTAAAAAACAACAACTAAAAGTATGAAGAATTAAAACTTATAATGAATCCACATGACTAAATCAAACACCCATTTTGTTGTGCCTCACTGTTCAGTCGGTCCTTGTATCTTTCCTCCGCACTTGCACCGGCCGCGCCAACCACCCTCTCTTCTGCCTGGACCATCCAACAGTCCATGTTCTCTGAATCGTCTGTGATGCTTTCCCCGATGTACACAGCGTCAATCCCCGTTCGGCTGTTGCCCGACTCAGAACTACTGGCTTGACAGTTACGCCAAACCAGTATTTGTCTGCGAAAGGGCTGATTTGTTGTTTGAGTACCGAGCCATTGTCATGACTCTTAACCTCGCGAATGAACTTATAAACCTGATGAAATGGAACCAATGAAATGAGCCTGCAGAATACTACAGGTGTGTGATTTTGTAGCCCGACTCAGGACTGTACTGACTTGACCGTAATGCCAAACCAGGTCTGCCTGCGAAAGGGCTATATTTGTGTTCGAGAATAGAGTCACTTTCGTGACTCCTGACCTCGTGAATGATTATTAATACCTTGTACATACATACACTTGATTAATTATTTACACTTATAATATCATTATTTACACTTTGAGGTGAAATTGGTGAAACTGAATGATTGCGCTGGGTCTCGGGATTTGGGGAGGAATTTCTTGAATGGGATGTAGGAAGGTGTGTATAAGGTATGATGGGATGAAATGAGTGGTTTGTGATGATCAGGTCTTAGTTGGGGTGGAGGTGTCGACTGGCGTAGTTAATTGTCAGTTATATTAAATCTATGCTACACTATTCTTATATCTAGTATTTTTTTTGTTTTTGTTTTTTAATTTTTATTATTTTTTAATTTTTGGTTCCGGTTCCTATTTCCTAGGTTTTTTATTTTTTTATAATTTTTTTTATTAACATATATGTAAATTAGATGCTTAACTACGCCATTCTGGGTCGTTTGCTGTGTCGTGGTTCAGTCGGGTCGTACTGTCCAAGTCCTCTAACAAGTTCGTTGTCGTGTGTTTCAGTCTGATCGTAAAGTTTCCTATTTCTGTCCTGGTATATTTCTTGTAATTGGCGGCAGTTTGTCATCACGTGTATGTTGGCATTGCTAGTGTATCTGTCTGCCCCTGTGAGTATTCTTAGTATTTACACAGCCTCAATGAGAACTCGGCTTGCTATTGGCTCGCTTGGCGGCCACTATCGTTCATGTTTTCCCGCGCCAATGGGAAGCTCCCTTTTCTCTTATTGGACAAGGCCAGGCAACAGTGGAGGGTATTTAACATGGTAATTCCTTGGTTATATGGATAGGACTAATAAAAAAGCAATGGCTAGATTCATACAACTGTACTCACTGTTCAAAGGAGGGCAGCTCTCAATTCCCATTAAAATACTACTATACAAGCAGATGATTCAACCCGTCATTCTTTATAATTGTGTAGTATGGAGCTATGCCTCCAAAACACACACTCGCAAACTTCAGATAGTCCAAAACAAAATACTAAGGACACTCACAGGGGCAAACAGATACACTAGTAATTCCGACATACACACGATGACAAACTGTCGCCAACTACAAGAAATTACTAGGACAGAAACAATAAATTCTACGATCAGACTGAAACACACGAGAACGAACTTGTTAGAGGACTTGGACAGTACGACCCGACTGAACCACGACAGCGTAAACGACCCTGACTGGCGTAGTTGAGCATCTATTTATTCTTTATAAATGTTAACCTAAATTAAAAATAAAGTATAAAAATGTAAAAAAAAAACTAGATGTAGCCTCATTGTAGCATAGAAATAATCTAATAATTGACAATTAACTACGCCAGAACGACACCACCACCCCAACTTAGACCGACCTTCACACAATCGCATATTTCATGCCATTACTACCTTAGTCACGGCCGGACGCCACTAGGATAACCAACTAGGTTTTCTACTAATCAGAGGATAATACTGGCACCCGGGTTGGCCCCAGATGATGAATGGAAATGTATCCACTTCAGTCCAAATCCCAAGAAAAGAAAAATCCCACCAATTTCTCGATTATTACCTTTGTCACCGCCAGACTCCACTGGGATAACTGACTAGGTTTTATACGAGTTAGAGAATAATACTGGCTCCGTTGTCGGCCCCAGATAGGGAATGGAAATGTATCCATCCACTTCAAACCAAATCCCAAGGGAGCTAAATCCTTCCAATCCCTTTCCCGGAAAACGACTCTCAAATTCACCCACAATCCACCATCATACCCTAAACACACCCTCCCCATCCCAAGAAAAGAAAATCCTTCCTCTACCAGAGACCCAGTGCAATCACTAAAAATCACCATTATCATCTCACAGTGTAATTTATACTTCTGTAATATTCTTACAGCTTCATCTCATCGGTTTCACTTCGTAGGTAAATAATTAATCATACACGAGGTTAAAAGTCACGACAGTGACTCGGTATCAAACAATAAATAAGCTCTTTCTAAGATGACCTAAATTAGCGCTTCTGTCAATTTGGATATTCTTAGTCGGGCAACAGCCGTACGGTACTGTCAAAAGCCAGTCGGAGAGTGGCTACCCAAACCGGGTACGCCGTTTGAAGCAGCTAATAAATTGTCGTGTTTTGTAAGGAGCAATTTTGTCTGAACTCCCTCTCCTTCTACCTAAATCCTGTACTTTTCACCGTGACTCACGTTGCCGGGACTCTATCCTACCTCTCACCACAACTCACGTTGCCGGGACTCTATCCTACCTCCCACCACGATTCACGTTTCCGGGACTTTATCCTACCTCTCACCGTGACTCACGTTGCTGGGACTATATCATACCTCCCACCGCGACTCACGTTGCTGGGACTCTATCCTACCTCCCACCACGACTCACGTTGCCGGGACTCTATCCTATCTCTCACTGCGACTCACGTTGCTGGGACTCTATCTTACCTCCCAATGCGAATCACGTTGCCGGGACTCTATCATACCTCCCACTGTAGCTCACGTTGCCGGAACAATCTCGCCGACCTTTTTCCTACCCCTACCCACGCGGGTTAGAGCACAACGCCACCGTCGTCGTGACATCAACCAGTTACCCCCGAAGCCGCATGAAGGGATAAAAACTTTACACATGGAAATTAATATATATCTGCAATGTCTTTAGTAACTAAACTCTCGCATTTTGATAAAAATAATATTTACAAATATCTGTCAGAATTAATAGCTACCTCCTCCCAACTCAATCCTCTCCAGCATAGTTGCAGTCTCACCATACATGTGTTATAATAATAATAATAATAATAATAATAATAATATAATAATGACCCTTATTTAGCTGGTGAAGTTAAGGCATTAACCTTCTCTTCCCCTTAACCAGTGTTGAATACAACATACATCATTACATTTATTGAAAAACAAATTAATTTTAATAAAGGAATATTCAAATAAGTAGAAAAACATTCGCACGATCATTCATACACTCATTTTAAGCTCAGGAAGTTTCAAGAACTCAGTTTAGCTTGTTAGATAAGATAAATTGCTTAACCGCACAGTTTATTCCAAGCCTGTAATGCCAGGACAGTAAAAGAACGAGCATATGTTTGAGATCTATCTATGGTAATATACATTTGTAGAGTGTAGTCTGATCTAGGACCATGAGTGTGTTTATCCTTCAGAAATAGGAACCGTGAGGAGAGATATTGAGGCTGAGATGTTGATAATATTTTGTGGAGCAATACTCATAATTGTAGCCTCCACCTTTTTTATTCTTAACCAACCCAGTCTATTAAAATAATTAGAAATATGGTCATGCCGTTTTAAGCTAAATATATATCGAACACATGTGTTTTGGAGTCGTTGTAGTTGTTCTGCTAGATCACCTCTTAAGTCATTGTATACTACGTCACAGTAGTCAAAGTGTGACATTATTAAGCTCTGGACAAGGATAGCTCGCACATTTTCTGGGATAAAATTTTTCAACCTTTTCTGCGAATGTAAGCAGGCATACACATTCTTGAAAATCAAAGTTATCTGATCTGTCCAAGGTTTTAAGTCATTGTTGTCAGTTGTATTGTGGCTACCCCTAATCGTATGTCAGTCAGCAGGGAACAGTCCATATTCAGCAGTAGTCTGCTTGCTCCTATAATAATGGCTTGAGTTTTATCAGGGTTCAATTTAAATCCATTTATTTCAGACCAGGTATTTATTGCATCTAATCAATATTTATTCGGTGTATGGCTGTATTTATTGAAGAATGAACAGTGGAAATATATATTTGAAGGTCGTCTGCATACATGTGATATTTACAGTATGATATTGAAGAAGTTATATCATTCACATATAGAGAAAAAAGCAATGGCCCTAAGACTGAGTCCTGTGGAACACCAGCTCAACTGGGCGCCATGTTGAGAATGTTTTACCTATCATAACACTTTGCTGGCAATCATGTAAGTATGATCTCATCCACTTTATACTTCCTGGAGATAAATTAAATAAAACATGCAATTTTGCCTATAGAATATTAAAATCCACAATATTAAAAGCTTTTGAAAAAATTATTAATATAAGAAGTGTTAACTTGGGCGTGTCTATGGCTAGTCTAATATCGTCTGTGACATTTATCAACGCATTACATGTACTATATGATGTGGTCTGAATCCTGATTGGTAGGCAGTTAACAATGTAACGAGTTACACATAACAAATACAAACAAATGGTGTAACACCTATCCTCTGCCTTGTTAGACTCGAGCTCTGGCATCGTGATCACTGACCACCTCTCAGCAACGCACTATTCCATAGACTAAACGTAGCCGTCATGCTATAGTCATCTCTATAAGAAATCCATGCCTGAAAGAAAACAACTGAAGGTGGTTCGGTGCGCTTAGTTGCCGCTTCCTCCACCAGGAACATTCTCGAAGCTTCTAGTTCTATGGGTGACTGGTAGAGTCCCCGCTCCATCCCCCTTCTTCCCTTTCCCTTCCTTTCTCCCTCTTATCATCCCCACTCTCTTTGAACATGGCTGTCCATTTTCACTAGATATTGGGATGTTTTAATAGTATTGTCACTCATTACACCATAGGCTAACTGAGCTTAGAGCGACAGCTTAGGTTGTGACTTAATTGTATTTATCAAAATTCTTTTTCGGTTTAATAAGCGGGATTTCGTTCAAAATTACTGATTCAGTCTTAATATTTATAATTGTCAAATTTGGGATGGGTTTCTTTTTGGTATCTGTGGGGTGGGGTTGTGTTGTATCCTCGTCCTCATTATTCTTAGCTTAGTTGAGAAACTTATTTTTGGGACTTTAACTTCGAGTGCGCATTTTGTCTCTATATTTCGTGATAGTAGCGCATGCTAATTGTTGACATTGTTAATGTAATATAGATTGCCTTAAGTAATCCAAAGGGATGCTGATCGAAACTAATTTGTGTGATCTATTTATGAATCTATTTAGTGATAATACATTGATAGACTGGGTTCTTATGTTCGACGCAGTTATATTTACTTTATGATGCGCGCGAACTTTGTATTAGCTGCAAAATATTTTCTTGGTATTGTACTTTATACCACACCTTCCTATTATGTCCGAGAACGGGATATTAGCTCAAGAGACAAGCTGGCTTTATCATAACTTTGCTGTGTGATCATGAGAACCTTTATATTTATTGCGCCCCGAAAATTAGAGCCATTATAGGCGGGCCTACTTGATATTAATATATTTATCTTAGGGTGGTTAAATCGTTATCTAAATTTATTTTGTAATGTAATGTCCTTGTTCGATACCCATTCGCTTGACTTGGGGTTATCTTGTAAGCTTCATAACATTATGGAATAATCTATTATTGTTATTCATGAAATATCATAAATAGTAATGTCTCTGTCTTTGAACTTTCTAGTCTATTATTGTTATTCATGAAAAATTGTATTAATATTAAATTCTCTGACTTTGAGCGTTCGTTTCCGTTTGGTTATTCATGAAATATTATATTTATAGTAGAGTCTCTGACTTCGAACCTTCTAGTCGGTTTTGCTGTTCATGGAGAGTTATATTAACTTTACACGCTATAATCAAAGTTTCCATGTTTATATTTATATTTTGTTATTGTTTTTAAACTATTACGCTTATATCCAATAAAAAATTTGTTACTTTCTAGTAACTTCCAGACTTTTATTTCTAGAAAAAATAAAGTGGTTACAACAAGCTGTGATTGTTAATGTATTATTGAATTTGTTAACGCACTAGGAATTATTGGGCCTTAGAAAGGGACGGAAGTACACTTATAGGTATAAAGTTATGTAAATCTTTTGCTAGTCCTTTTTTAGATTCTAGCCTAATATGTACAATTTTCCACAGTAATACCTCCTTCATAAGTAATAGCTATCCCCTCTCAGCACAACCCTCTCCAGCATAGTTGCAGTCTCACCAGGAATGTGTAATACCTCCTTCAGAAGTAATAGCTACCCCTCTCAGCACAACCCTCTCCAAGCTAGTTGCAGTCTCACCAGGAATGTGTAATACCTCCTTCAGAAGTAATAGCTATCCTCTCCAACTCAACCCTCTCCAGCCTAGTTGCAGTCTCACCAGGAATATGCAATACCTCCTTCAGAAGTAATAGCTATCCTCTCTCAGCCCAACCCTCTCCAGTCTAGTTGCAGTCTCACCAGGAATATGTAATACCTCCTTCAAAAGTAATAGCTATCCCCTCTCAGCACAACCCTCTCCAGCCTAGTTGCAATCTCACCATGAATGTGTAATACCTCCATAAGAAATAATAGCTACCCCTTCAAACGCAACCCTCTCCAGTCTAGTTGCAGTCTCACCAGGAATATGTAATACCTCCCTCAGAAGTAATAGCTACCCCTTCCAACGCAACCCTCTCCAGCCTAGTTGCAGTCTCACCAGGAATGTGTAATACCTCCTTCAGAAGTAATAGCTACCCCTCCCAACACAACCTTCTCCAGCCTAGTTGCAGTCTCACCAGGAATATGTATTTTACAACCAAACAAGCAAAAAGGATACAATGTTCATTGTCTACATTATCTTATCATTATGACAACTGTGTTGGAAAAAATATGTTTAATATTTATACATTTATAGCCTATCAATATACTTATTAAAAAAAATTACACAAGACAAGAAAATATAATCTAAAAATACAAAATGACAATTAATAATATCCTATAAATAAACGTTTACACAGCCAGTGGATCATGAATGGAATTGATGGAGGCACAAGCATTTCGGTGATGTAACAATCAAAGATTACATGTAATAAAAATTCGGACCTTGACTGTGTTTGAATATTAGAACGAGTGCAACGCAAAACTACAATTTTCACAAAGCATTCGATCAGATCAAGATCTTCAGGACATATGATTGACCCAATCATTTGATCAAACGTATTTGGGAAGAGACATATACATAGTTAACAACTACAAAATTAGGCTGAAAGAGGATAAATTATTTCCAGTCAACAACTCCCCACAACCTCCTAGAAGACTCAGCCAAAGAAAGGTTGTGATGGCTGCAAGGAGGATGTATTATCTCCAGTCAACATCTCGTCACAACCTCCTAGAATACTCAGCCAAAGAAAGGTTCTGATGGCTGCAAGGAGGATGTATTATCTCCCGTCAACATCTCCTTACAACCTCCTAGAAGACTCGTCTAAAGGGAGGTTGTGATGGGTGCAAGGAGGATGTATTATCTCCAGTCAATATATCTTTACAACCTCCTAGAAGACTCAGCCAAAGGGAGGTTGTGATGTCTGCAAGGAGGATGTATTATCTCCAGTCAACATCTCGTTACAACTTCCTAGAAGACTCAGCCAAAGGGAGGTTGTTATGTCTGCAAGGAGGATATATTATCTCCAGTCAACATCTCCTTACAACCTCCTAGAAGACTCATCCAAAGGGAGGTTGTGATTGCTGCAAGGAGGATGTATTATCTCCAGTAAACATCTCGTTACAACCTCCTAGAAGACTCAGCCAAAGGGAGGTTGTTATGGCTGCAAGGAGGATGTATATTATCTCCTTGGAACACCTCGTTATAACGTCCTAGAAGACTCAACCAAAGGAAGGCTGTGATGGCTGCAAGAAAGATGTATATTATCTCCAGTCAACATCTCCTTACAACCTCCTAGAAGACTCAGCCAAAGGGAGGTTGTTATGGCTGCAAGGAGGATGTATTATCTCCAGTCAACATCTCGTTACAACCTCCTAGAAGACTCAGCCAAAGGGAGGTTGTTATGGCTGCAAGGAGGATGTATATTATCTCCTTGGAAACACCTCGTTACAACCTCCTAGAAGACTCAGCCAAAGAAAGGTTGTTATGGCTGCAAGGTGGATGTATTATCTCCAGTCAACATCTCCTTACAATCTCCTAGATGACTCAACCAAAGGAAGGTTGTGATGGGTGCAAGGAGGATGTATATTATCTCCTTGGAACACCTCGTTACAATTATCCCTGAAGAGCGTCTGAGACAAAGGAAGGCCACAAGGAGTCACCGGGAATCAATTATTGATAAATTCCCTAGCCTGGGAGCCCCTTTGGAACAGGGAGATGTTGTTTTGCCGGTGTAATCTCATTACGTTCCGTTATTAATGCATAGCCGGGTGCGAGCTACTACACTTCATTAAGTTGAAGGGGGTGGAGGGAAGGAAGGGGGAAGGGGTTCTCAGACACTTAATTACCCCGTATCATCCACGTATGCTTAAACCACACTGCATGCGTGGTAAGCCTCAAGGCTGGACAACACAACACCAACAAATATACCGCGATCATTTACTAAGGGAAATGATGAAACAGGGTCGCGGCTATCATAATAAGCACACAAGCGTCGAGCATCACAATCGTGGTGAGCTTCGAATAATCCTCAGGATCAAACACGCGAGAATTATTACAATTCCAACCCTATCGGTGTTATAATCTAAGTCTCTCAGAGATGATCGCACTGCTCCCCAACGATCTTGGACCCGGTTAAGGCTAGCATTTATATTATATTTTAACACCGCGTCTTACAACCCGTTAGGACTATAGGCTTGTGTTTGTACTAATTACGTTTGTGTATTAGGCATGATAAAGGTTGAATTTAGAGGTAGTGTACCCACATTTGTGTAGAAGGAGAATGTAAAACCGTTTAGAAAAAAACACCTTCATCACACCCGACAGGGATACAAACCCCGATTGACCCTTCAGCACTCTGATCTACTGCAAGAGTTATACCTTAGACCATTCGACCACCGAAGCGTGTTGGCATTTAATTGCTTATAAGCCACTTCAGTGGCCGCATACTCTAAGGCGCTACTCTCGCAGTAGACTAGACTGCTGATGACGGGGAGATCGGGGTTCGAATCCTGGTCGGGTGTAATGAGATTTGTTTTTCCTAAATGGTTTTCCACTTTATCCACGCAAATACTGATACACTTCCTTATCCCTGAATCATTTGTGTAATTAATTCAGGTGTACCGAACTGGTACAGTCAGATTTTCTTAGTAATAACCTTAACCAACAGCTAGAAAAGGTACTAGATTTACTTTCACGTGTTCATACGTCAAGTCGTGTGATCTGAAGTTGTCACTTCTGATAGATATTGTCGATAGCTCTAAGATAATATAGTAAAGGCCTACACCTTGGCACAACCAGTAGCGTGTCTTCCTAGGTTCGATTACTGGTATGGACAACAAATTGATCATGGGGTTTGGTGTTGTGTCTGTTCTAGATTTAGGTAGTTTGTAAGTCGAGTACTGATATAATCAGTCGGTTCAGAAAGTGCAAGTTAACTACCTCAAATAAAATAGATATGTATACATTGGTAAAATCCTAAATTTATCGAATCCAAATTCGAATCCTCGAATTTTTTAAAAATACGATTTTATTCAAAGTAAAAATTATTTAAAACTTAATTTAAAAAAAAAAGCTTGTTCAAGGCTTGGTACCACAGGCAATTTTTTTTGTCAAGTCTATTACGTCATAAGCAACAAATAAAAACCTTTTTATTAAATTAATTATATTAATACAATTCTATTCTTTTAGGTAATATTTTTACTCTCCAAAATACCCAAGTCTCTATAATTTATTTTACCAATTGATTAGTATTGTTATCAATTTGAAGTTAGGTATTCATATTTGTAGCAAAGATACTTTTACGATATTTTTACGAATCCAGAAAACCATTGTCCTTGAGTGTTCCATCTTTAATATATCTTCTCCTCAAGTCAACAACCCGAAATTTGGTTTGATGCCATTTCCATCCATCCGCAGCTGGGCATACACTCAACTAGTTGGTGTTGCCTGCATCATCTGGTGGTGGGTCCCCGTGGCCTTCCTCACTGATTTTATAAGAGCCAGCATGAAAGAGCCTACCAATTTTGTCGGCAAAGTTATTCTCCCATACCTTCGAAGGTTCGTTTACGTGTCACTATCAATATGGGGCCAACGCGAAGGCTTTACTTCCTCTCCAAAGGAAGTTGTGCTACGGATTTTTATCGCTCAAGAAAAATATGTTGGTTCCGACTGGGCTCGAACCCACGAACTCGGGTCCTAAGGCGAGCACTTTACCCCAAGACTACCAAAGTCGACCTCTAACATAGATACATTCGTAGTCATGCATGTACCTTAAAGAGTAGTAGGTAAGAAACTGTGCATATAGCTAAAAAAAAACTCCTTACATAATACATCCTCACTAACTTTCTCCAAACCTCCCTATCCTCGCATACTCCCTTCGCTTCAACAACATCCATACACAGAGTCATACATGCTCTTTTAGTCTAAAACTATTAATGTTTCTATTTATACTGGTGACCTGGCGGTCTAAGGGTAAGGAGTCAGACTTCTGTGATGAGGGTCCGGGGTTCAATCTTCGGTCCCGGCACAGATTTTTCATCTCACAATCACCCTACCACTATACATTAGTGTAAGTGCGTATATCCCGAACGGGTAGTAAGACACAGTGCTAATAATAACATTAATAATCTTTTTCACACATTCGCCTACAACATTTAGCCACGTCCTACATGGTCTGCCCCTTCCTTTTGATCCACACACTCTACCTTCATATGTTTTACTCGTCACTTGATCCACACTCATTCTCTCAACACGCTCAAACCAACGTAAGACACTTCTTTCACATTGATCTCTTGAATTCCCTTTCAAACCGCACTCCTTCAGCCCCCATTCATTACCGACTATATCCATACGAGTTTTTCCACGTACATTTCTTAGATATCTATTTCAAACAACATTCCCCTTGCTCTTGTGTTTCTCCTGACAAAATACACTCTTCACATCCAAATAAACACTGTTGGCATCAACCCATTTTTATATGCTTATATAAAAGTAAAAAAATGTTGACAATATTGACAGCAAAATAATAATATGTTAATGTTTCTTAAAAGTCCCTTCTTATGAAAATTGGGTTGTAGTAAGACGCGAAGCAAAAATAAATTAATCAGATTAACGGTGAGGCAAGAAATGTTTTTCCTTCGGAGCGAGAGCAGATGGGAAGATATTTACATTGCTAAAACACTAGCGGAGCGCCGAGAGAGCGCTTATGTGTTTTGTCTACACAGTATGACGTCATGGCCAGAGTAGAGAAACTACAGCTAAAACACTCGCCTAAACAAATTCCATAAATTTACATACACTTTCCTAATAAACCTCCTCACGACATGGGCACTTAAACGAACCGAGGCCCCGACTTCTAATTCGGACAGTGGCGTCGTCTGCTCATTATATATATATTCTCTTTTTGGCAGTCACCTTGACCTTGACTGATGTCAGCTGCTGCCAGATGTCACTCGCTTAAATTTTACAATAACTTTTGGTGGATAGAATAAATGAAATATGGTTGTTGGCAAGTTACAAAAAAAAAAAAGACCATTTAGGTCACAATGATGTAGACAATGCCACTTCTCAAACTAAGATTTATTTTAATTAGCTCCGAAAGGGGTTTACAATGTAACAATTTATTCGGTTTAATCACTGACGCTTGTCGTACAAAATGTTGATTTATATACAGATATTTTTTTTAACTCTTACTAACTTGGGGAAGGAAAAATAATTTCTACGCACTCACTGCATATACTTTATCGCACCTTTACCTACAAATAAAGACATTTATTCAAAACTCGTAAAAATATGTGAAACTAAATAATAAACATTGTAGAGGAAACGTTCCACCAGAGAGCATATGGGAAATAATACACACGTTTACAGAAACAAACAGAGAAAAAAAGTAACTTGACTGTTCACCAAAGAGCATAACAATACATTTCCCAGATCTCAATCTAAAATTTATATTTGCCAATATCTCAGAAATGATTGGTTTTATAAAAGTATATTTCAAATAAATGTTTTTAATTTTTTATAGTACTACAATTTTGCAATGATAAGTTATTTCGTATCTCAAATAGTTGTGGAAATATGATCAAATTAGTAAATTTGCACTTATTAAAGTACACTCCCTCTAAATTCTTTACATTGGAAAATGACATGAGTTTTTTTTTTAAATTCAAACAATGTCTGAATATGAAATTCAATAAAAATCATCAAAGGAAAGTTTGAGAAAATCTGTTTTTTATCTCTTTTTAGCGATAAGTAAAATTACCCTTAATTTTAGGGTTGGATGGATGATTCCAAAAATCTCTTTGGGGAGCTTTATGAAAACCCTAAATACCAATTTTAATCGATTGTAAAAGTTCCGGTTTTGACCTAGTAACATACAAATGGCATCGAAAAAAAAAAAGGTTCCAAAGTGTCAGTAAACGTTGACATTTATTTATCGAGCTCAATTTTTTTTTTGTCGATCACAATACTTTCTCTCCGAGGTGTGTTACTCAGTCCTTGCTTTTAGTTGGTGCTGTATATATATTTAAATGGAGGAGGGAAAGAGGAGGTCATCACGAATCAAAATAATACTTGTCAAAAATACTTCTCCGGGGAGACTTGCTAAGTCCCGATAGAAAAACTCGCAAGATTTAAACAGAAGCTCTTTCCCTCCATGGTTTGTCGGAGGTTAATCAGTTGTTTGCGATGACGTAGGAAGTTAATTTTAAACCTCTCTAAGATCCCGAATAGGAAACAAATTAATAAACTCTTCACGTAGATGACAAATGAAAGTTCGGCAAGGAGAGAAAAAAAGGGGCGGTTTATGATAAAAGCATAAGGGAGGAGAAAGTTAATTAAGTTTGTGTTATTTTTTTCTTTTTTTAAGTTCAATTTTAAACGAGAGAAGGAAGCAACTTCAAAGTTTATTATAGTATTTTTATTAATTTAAAAAAAATGTTCTTGAATACTCTTTTAAAATAGATCTTATTCGAAATTACATCTTGAAAATAAAAAAAATTCTTAAAAGTAATTACTCCCAGCTATGTGATATAAACTGCGTTACTAATAAGTTTAGTTGTTCCCGCCCCCCTTCATCCCCCCCCCTCATTATTTAAAAGCGAAGAGAGTGACGTAAGAGAAAACGATTTAAAAAGTAAAAAGAAAACAAACATTACCGGCAATTATGTTTTCTTTGCCGCAAAACTAAAATAGACAATCGTTTAGAAACCGGAAGGGGACGTTCACTAATTTCCTGACCCATTTGTCGACCGCAACAACAAAGTACAGAAGTGATCATGAAAATTGGACGTCTCTTATACAGTACACTCTAAGAGATGTGAGTTTGGTGAGTTTTCCACGGAAAATCTTGTTTTTATTTAAATGAAACGAATGTAACGTAATAGTTTTACCCAATATTTGATCCAATCGTGTATTTCTTTTGAGTCCATGACCTAGCCCATGTACCCAGGGTCGACCTTAGCAGACGTGGAGGCATGGGCAAACTTTGTTCAGGGGGCTCTCCCAGATATCTGCCTCCCCCTGTCCCCTCCTCCCCCAAAAGATAATTTGGTTTTAATGTCTTACCAGTATTTGGCACTTATATACTAATTTTCAGCCGTATGAGGTCTTAGGAAATGCCCTAAAAGGTGAATGCACGTGATAATTAATGTTAGAAGTAATGCTTTTTTTGTTTTTTAAAAATAGGGTTTATTTCTCCTCAACCATCCACTAGATTGTCTTCCCCAACGGACTCGATCTGTATAAAGGTACAAAGAGCAACAGTGTCAAGTTTGAATAAAATTGTTTAATGCGTTATAAAGTTATCATGAGACAGGCAAACAACTGCTAATCGGTGGAGTTAAAACGGAGAACTCGCTTCACTCGTTCAAAATAATCAAACCACATGTTTATATTTTTCTTTATTTCTAGATTCTGACCTTATTTAATAGGTCGCTTACACAGGGAGCCAACTATACGAGCACGCAAACAAAAATGTCCCACCCCAGCTTATTTTTTCCTCCTCTGTAACCTAAGCAATCACGAGGGCCACCTAATCGTGGGGCCCTGTGCAGCCACACTGTTTGCATACCCCTGAGGGTGGACCTGCACGTACCCCTTTCAGCTCTTCCTAAAGTAAGAAAAGGGAAACAAATATTTGCTATCTTGTGAAGTATAAGACGTCGTTCAAAATTTTTGATAAATATTTAAGGGTAAGCTGAACAAAGCCCTGACAGAGGGAAAGAAAGACTTATAAAACTTAATGACGTCAGGTCAAAATATGCGTTCATTTTGTTACGATCACTTTTTAGAACTTATTTTTGGCCGATAAAATATTGAAATTATAGGGTAATTACTAAAGGATTAGACTTTTAGTGCGTCACTGATATATAAAATTATATTGTAAATTATGTCTTACATAGTTGATATCATGAATTAGGAATGGTATATTTAACACACTTCACTTGATTAAGCAAATTATAATTGGAGTACAACTTGAATGCTTTACACAATAGTATTGGTACTCTATTATAAATAAAGTCCTCCCACAGTTATTGTCCCCGAGCGTCACAAGGTTCGTCCGAGTCCTACCGGATATTTTTAACAAGAGTGTCCGGTTTGCTCGGTCCAACACTACCTAATAACTAGGTTGGACCGTTATTTACTGGTCATTTCCTTCCTACCCTTCTTCACCTTGGTTGAATTTGCACCAATGGGAACTTGCCAAATTCAAACTGTGAGGAAGGTACTCGAAGATTTTTTGTTTCATCATCTTGTTGACCAGAAACTGATTTACACTATAGGCCCCCTAGGCATGGGCCTAGGGGCGGCGGCTTTAGGGGGTGGCACATTTTGAATTATATTATTTTATTATAATATGTTGTTTTTAATAATTACGTTTAAAAACCATTGGCTAGTATTATTGAAATAGCTCAAGTTAAGGTCAGAATGACAATATTCATTTTCAAACAAGTGTACTTTGTAATCACTTTGTAACTGACGTCAGTCTCCCCGTCTTCATAATCTTAACTCAAGCTACTGTAGGGCATGCACAGTACATGCCTGATTATCTTTAGTAAAACTCTTTTCTCGAATACTAACTTCCAACCCCCCCCCCCTTTCTTACCCCTGAAACTTCCTAAATCCACAAAATAGAATGGGAAAAGGGGGGAAGGGGAGGCGCATATTATAACGGTGCCTAGGGGCGCAAAAATATTAAATAAATCCGCCACTGTTGTTGACCTCCCCTTCCCCCCGGGAAAAGGAGACAAATCAACTGTCGTTCTCAACATATTAAAATATTACATATAAAATGTATTTCTCAATTTATTTATAAAATTTACTTATTTTTAAAAAAAAGTTAAATTAATAAAACTTAATTGGTCGTCGAGTACCACCTGAGATACTTGGCGTGCTTGTGGGGTACTAGCAGGTATGGTACACTAAGTCTTAAAGTTTCTTCTTCGGTTTAATTTTCCCCGAGGACCTTAGCACCAGAAACATAATCAAATGCGTTACAATAACAACAAAAATAGTTTACTTCTCATACTCACGTATTGACTACAGCGCTTGGTGGTTGAATGTGTCACTAACTTTGAGTCCGCTGTAAACCAGATATGTTAATGCCAAGCTATTATAATGAATCTCCTTCATCTGAGAGTCAATAAGCTAACATTTTTACTTTAAAACGTTCGTCTCTAGAGAGTAGGGTTAAAGACAATTGTGTAGCCACCTCTATAATCATTAATACTAGTTGGAGAGGGGGAAGACTTAATTTCCTATTTTGCGCGAAGTTTATTCCCTGTTGTTTTTTTAATATATTTTTAGATTTTTTATAACAGGAGTTCACCCAATTTGTTTCCGTGACTCTGTTTATCGGGATACGTTGCGTCCACCCTCTTGGATTTTTCAAATTTCTAATTTTTCTCATGAAGATGGCATGCTCTATAGCACCCATATTAAATTTAAGCTCTCTAGGACTCAATGTATTCGTTGCGCCCGTCAAATTGGATGCGACATCTTAGATTTTCAGGTTTATAATTTTCTCATGGCATGCTCCTTCGCGTTCATACCAAATTAATATCTCTAGGATTCAATTTTATTCATAGGCTCTGTCCACCATCTTGGACTTTTCAAGTTTAGGATGTTTGCCATAAATGTGATATGCTCCATAACATCCATACCAAATTTCAGAGCTGTAAGGTTCAATGTATACGTTGCATTCGCCATCTTGGATCCACCATCTTCAATTTTTCAAGTTTATAATTTTTCTCACATAGATGACATGCTTCATGGCATATATATCAAACTCGCTTTGCTCGTTGTGGGTTCCACCCCCAAACCCCAGTGAGTGTATACTAATGTAATTCCAGCGTTGTTTTGAGCATTGATTTATTTGTACAATTTTATGATTCTAGCTGTCCCATAAGTGTGTCAGAAAATTAAAAAAAGTGGAAAATGTTCAAAATTTATGAAAGTCAAAAGGTTTAGCTTTGGTGCAATTCGTTTTTTGATAGGACTTACCGTTTAGCCACAAGAGTCCTCCAAAGAAATGTACGCATCGACTTTAAAGTTGCTCTACCATTTTGAATTGTTTTCGGGGATTAATAACTAATTTTTTAAAACTTTTTGGAATTTTCCCGTCGTTTACAGGTTAGATGCTATAAGTTTGCCAAATTTAAAGTTTCTAGCTCATCTGGAAGTGGGTAAACATTAATGTCAATGAGTGAGTGAATCAGCCATGTGGCTTTATATTATAGTAATTAATATATCTAGAACTAAATGTACAAGTTAGTAGCTGGTAAGACCTGTCGCCCCACTGCTCTGATTGATTGAATTTGGTCACGTGACCACGCCCCCTTTCTCTCTAATTGAATGTTGATTTTCCCCCTCCCTTCTCCAACTCCTGACCATATCCCTCTCCTCCGGACCCCCTCCCTTTCCTCCTGACCCTCAACCCCTCACCGCGACCCACTTTCCAGCGTTCCAGGCATGCTAGTTCTTGTTCCAAACATGTTGGTACTTGTATTTTCTTGTTTTATTTGATTTTTATTTATGTTTATTATAATTTTTATTAGCGCTGATTATATTTTTATAAATTATCATTTGTTTTTTTATGGCCGGGTAGGATTGTAGCGTGTGCGGGAGTTTATTTTATTTTATGCAGTCCACGGCGTCGGGCGTTCCTCCCTCGTCATCGAAGGGAACACAAAGCACGAAGCTCTCCTGACGGCAGCGTAACAAAGATTGTGATCAATGGTACCCCTGCCTTGAGACCCCTTTTACTTCCCTTCACTCCACCCTCCTTCAAGGCATTTGTCACAACCCCTTATATGGGAATGGGTTTTCCCCGTGTCATCATCGCAATGTTACAACACTCTATGTGGTAATGGGTTTATTCCCAGTGATGTTGCAACTAGAGAGCATTGACACAGCTCTGATTATGCACAATCAGGGGACTCGGAAGCCTTACAGTGATTTATAATCCTCAGTTAGGGGCCGATATCCTTCACCCCAAAAGCCTACTAAAATTGGTTGTTTGGTATCGTCCGTTGACATGCGTGGATGTAGGTATCCGTAATGGATCGGAGGAGTAAGGTAGAAATGTTCCAGCGCTTACGTGGACTGAGGGAAAGTAGAAAACCACCCCAGTTCACCCAAGCAAGATTTGAACCCACGACCCTCCCTGCCATAACTATATGAGTGACACGTACCCTTTCTGGCAAAACGTGTGGTAGGGATGATTAAGAAAATGTTCCGAAGGGAGAAATACCTACACTTTACACCGCTGGGGATTCGATTTCAACCTCTCCCGCCAGAACTAGATGATCCTGACATTAAGACGGTGTGCACACCGGGATTCGAACCTTGATTTCTTTAGCACAGCTGATGTCTGTTATAACGGTCGTACTTCCTGCACCCCAACAATTTTTGAAGTGGATTTGCTGGTCAACCAGATTTTTCTATACTAGGTAAAATGTGTACTCACGTTTGATTGTAGTGAGAAAATCAAACGTCAATCACTCTGACATCGGCCATCTAGTGACATACTAGACGATTCAACCATCGATGAAAGTATACAAATTTAGATGGCACGCACACCGAGATTCGAACCTCGATATCTTTAGCACAGCTAATGTTTGTTAGAACGGTCGTACTTCCTGCACCCCCACCCATTTCGAATGGGTTTTGCCAGTCGACCAAGTTGAATATGTACCCTATTTGCTTCAAACGTCATTCACTCTTTCGCCACCCATCTAGTGAAGGCTTAGACCATGCGACCATCGATGCATGTATAGAATGCATTGTGACGGTAGATTGCTATAAAAGGACCTAGTCTTTTTTTGCCAATGATGGGGTTCTAATATGGTCGGATGAATTTATGGTTTTTTAAATGGTTTCATTATCTACCTTCACGTAAATGAGGGTACACTTACCTTTTAAATTATTCATTGCTAGCAATCCCACACGGCTTTTCCCGTTGCCCACTATGGTGTGGTGTTAAAATATAGCCTAATTAAAAATCCTGCTTCGAGATCCAAGTGCAGGTATGGGCTCAAACTACCTCCCTTATCACACCCGACTGAGATTCAAACCTCAATCTTCCCGTGTTAAGTAATCTATAGCCTAATGCGAGAGTAGAGCTTTAGACCATGCGGCCACCGAAGTGGTGATTACCACTTTGTCTTCTAGTTTAGGCCGATTTGCTATGTATTACTCTTTTTAGCACCGCGTCTTACTAACCGTTCGGGTTATAATACTCTTAAGTACTATTTACACTAAAGTATTAGGAATTGGAAAGGTTGCACCCACATTTACATGAGGAAGGAGAGTGGAAAAATCACCCCAGTTCACCCAACTGAGATTCGAACCTTGATCTCCCCCGTCCTTGGTAGTCTAGCTCAACAAGAATCTGGCGCGTTAGCCAACTGCGTAACCGAGGCAGATTTCTATCACTCTGCACTCTTATTAGAGAGTTAACAATCTTTACGAGGGCTGGCGCGTCTCTATGCAAACTTCAACCAAACCAAATATTACAACAGATTGAAAGAAGAAGCAGAACCGCGAGTCCAACCGAAATAAGAATTGGGAAGTTTGAATTCACATTTGCATAGAGGTAGAGTGGAAAATACCCCTAGTTTACCTGACCGAAATTCGAACCTCTAACTCTCCCGTCCTCGACCGTCTGGATCTAGATGAAACAAGCGAGTCAGTCAACTACGCCACAAATGTAAATTATTTTAGAAACAACTGTTTTATTAAATACGCACTTAAATATTATTTAATGCTTGAAAATATTTTTGTTGACACAATAAAAAACATTTACACAAAATAAATTAGCCACTTAAACCACACGCCAAATTAGGGGAAGTGCACCCACCTTTGTAAGAGGGAGAATGGAAAACCTATTAGAAAACATCCCTAAATACTCTCGACCTGATGAAGGAATCTATAATATTTATTTTTAAATTGAATACTATGCCATGGCTTTGTTTAGCTTACCCTGAATATTTATTAAAACTTATAATATCCGTTTACAATACACACACACAAAACTTACTATCGTTCTACATGTCTATAATTTAACACAAGAAATAATTAAGGCTGAATAAATTATATTTACTTAGGGAATGTATTTAATTTACCTTAATTTACCAGAGTTGGAAGTGGAAAACAATTTATGAAAATTTACCCCCAAAAATAACTTTCTGCTAAATCAAACCCCGCCCTTCCCATAGCCTGTTTTTAAAATGGAAACTAAAACGTGATCTGGCGTGCATATTATTTATAGATCACATGAAATTGACACCTTTTAGAACCGCGTCTTACTACCCGTTCGGGTTATGCGCGTAAGTACTAATTATACTAATGGATCAGTAATTGGGATGTTTGAACCCGCATTTGCGTAGATGTAGAGTGGAAAATTACCACCAGATCACCCGTCATGATCATACCGGTCTAGCTCGAGGGTGAAACCTTATACTATTCAACATCTGAAGCTAGTTTTTATCACGTTAATTTAATATTTAGTAATGCATTAACTTATATGCACCCATAGCAATAACATGATAAGTTGATAACCTTTTATATTGGATTACCTTTTATAAATATATAGAGTCACAAATTAATCTTATTTACAAGTATAATGTTTCCATTTAAATTTATTTGAAGTATTTAACGTGCACTTTGGAAACAGAATGTATTTCTGGAACACACGCCTTTTGGAGAATTGACATTCTGGTATATTTCCGTCCCGAATGGCCTTGTAAGTCAGAGGCTTTGACTTCTGAAAAACAGGGGGTTATTCACACGCCAGAGGTGTTTCATGATGCTGCCTTGCGAGGCCCTCTTTCACGTGTAAGAACTTGGATTTGAACCCCGCTAACTTTTGCAGGGTATATAATGCCATAGCTCGAAATCCGAAGGAGTTTTTAGCATCACTAATGACTGTTGGAATGGCAATTCAACCAAACAATTCTTTAACATGGCTTACGCTGTTAAATGCACGCGCATTTGAGCGACCGAACCGTTTGTACACATTTATACTAATTATGCTAATCATTTTAGACATTTGAAAATATATATTTAGAGGAAGCGTACCCGCATTTGCACTAAGGAAGAGTGGATAACAGGTATCAGTACACCCGACCAGGATACGAACTTCGATCTCCCTATTTCAAAATGGCGGCTAGAAAAATTCTCACAAATTAGCATGGCCATATCAGGGACACCCATCTTAAATGCTTTCAGAAATATTTCTACAGGATATTTTAACGAATAACCAAAATATCCTGATCTACAGATACAGTATTTAAGTAAATTACATGAAAGCAAAATTTACTACTTTAAGATATACAAACCCGCTTCGTTGACCGTATGGTCTAAGTTTAACTTTCGCAATAGACTAGAACTTCCAATGACGGGGAAATCGTGGTTTGAATTCCGGTCAGGTGTACCGAGAGGATTTTTACCTAAATGGTTTCCCTCTCGTCTTTCACGCCAATACGGGCACACTTCCTCCAAACTCAACCATCCTCATCCCTAACACATTAGCTTAATTGATTTAAATCGGTTGTTGCGTTCAAAAGTTAACTCGGACATAACTGCTGCGCTGAGGTCTACAGGTTACACCGTTGCTGTCACTACCATTTTGGAGTATCTCGATACACCAGGTAGGCTATGTGAGATATTAAAGCTATAAAGCTAATATTTACAGAGAGATACACACATAAACAGATTTTATAAGTTTATTTATATTTATAATTATAATTTGGATTAAGAAGAATATGCTTACTATTTACTTTTTACTAATTAAAATATTGTTACACACATACAAAATAGGTGTAAGTTTCATGATAGTAAACAGAAAATTAACAATCGTTTACAAAATTAGTTTCATAATTGGTATAAACATTCTAACTCCTGAAAAACGGCTTTGTTTACTTTAATCTGAATGAACGTGTCTTGTATTAGTGGATGGAGTCTTTAAGAGTATATAATGCACACTTGTCGATAAGTTAGGCCTGTCCTTTGAATCTCGTTTTAGTTACCATACATAAAATATGTGTCCTTCTTATAGTGAGTGTTAGGTTTAATATGTAGGTATGTATTTAAAAATTCTAATGTGAAATATCAATCAAACTTACATCTGTTGACCTACAATGATTTGAATGTTAAAATACTTTTTCAAAAAGATTGTTTGAAAATGTAATTTAAATGGTTATAATTAAAAGCACTTTGATGATTATGTGCATTGACACCATAATTTAGTATTCTAGTAAAAAGGACTTGAGAAAACATGCTATATAAACATTTATCTCTGCAGTATATAATGGTAAGAATGTTAATATATTATTAGTGTTATTCTTTGATATTATTGGAAGTAGCATCTGAAGACCATACGACTTGACATCTGACTTATGAAAGCTGTTTTAGTGGCATCTAAAATTTAATAAAACCTTCCCATTTAAACAGACTAGCTAAGCTTGTTTTGTTCATACTATCCTTTATTTTTCAGATTTCCCAAGTACAAGCAATGTCAGTCTGTCGCTGCCATTTCTTAAACCAGTGCTTCAAGTTTCGGTCAGCCTTTTCACATCACCTACATCCCTCTTGGGGACCTCAGAACTTTAAATTTGTCTATTATATTTGCCTGGTAAATATTAAATTATTATTATTATTATTATTAGCACCGCGTCTTACTACCCGTTCGGGCTATACGCACTTACGCTAATGTGTAGTGGTAGGGTGATTGTGAGGTGAAATGAAGGACCTACAGTTTAACGTGGAATCCGAACCACGGTGGAGACCTGGCATTCCTCACATTCACAAGATGTCTTGTCATAGGTGAAGGAAGGGTTTGGTAATCAGATAAATTTGTGCCGGGACCGAGGATTGAACCCCGGCCGACAGCACAGAAGTCTGACACCTTACCCCTAGACCACCAGGTCACCGTAAATATTAAAGGAAGTGGGAATTCAATAGTGCATAAGATCAAATTATTTTGGTTTGTATACGTTTCTCTTATATTGAATTGAACTTCTACAATATTGCATACAATATATTCACTGAATGTGTTACAAATCATCTAACATGTTCAACACTAAACCCACCTCAGTGGCGTAGTTGGCTAACGCGCTAGTTTTGTGTTGAGCTAGACACCGAGGGCGGGAAGATTTGAGGTTTGAATCTCGGTCGAGTGAGCTGGGGTGGATTTTTCATCAAACAAATGTGGGTTCACTTCCTCTAAATTCAACCTTTCATATCCCTAACACATTACCTAGTGTAATTAGTACTTAGGCGTACAACCCGAATGGGTAGTAAGACGTAGTGCTAAAAAAATGTATAATACCTTATTATTATTATTATTATTATTATTATTACTATGGTACTTTGCTGTCAATGTGCTTGGTTACAGTACGTGTAATCTGAGGTAGGAAAACATTAAGGTTTATAGCTCTAATACCAGTAAAAGAAAATTAAAAATGTTTATTTCAAAATTATTTAATAGGCCTCACTGGTAAGGAGCACAATCATCATGTTTTTTAACACACAATATTTATAATATATACATATGTTCTCTATAACGATCAGTGTCAGAACAGCTTGTATTATGTTCCGTCACGCTTGGCACGGGGTGTATCATGGCCCGCTACTACAGCATGTGTAAAGTTTGTGTCTTGATATTGTGCAAGTATAAACACTAAATTAAATAATTCACTTTTGTGGCCACATGGTCTAAAATGTCAAACTCACAAAAAATTAGACTGCTGAAGATGGAGAGATCATGGTTTGAATCCCAGTCAAGTCTACCGAGGGTGGTCTTTCGTAAATAGTTTCTCCCTTTCTCCTTGAAAATGTGGGTACACTTTTTAATCCAAACTTCTTCATCCCAGACACAGTGTAATCAGTACGTATGCATATAACCTGACCAGATAGTATGACACAGTGCTAAACAAATGTAAATAAGAAACCGACTGGATTGTGTATACGATGGGCGATAAACACGGTACAACTAATTGTTTGTGTACTTTGCTACACATATTGGTGTGTGTGGATTTTTTACTAGTAAGTTTAAAATGTAAGAATTTAGAGTTGAATTTACGTAACAATACAGCCATATTAGCATAAAGGGATTAAAAATCTACTCTCCTGTGTAGAACGAAAATATTAGTTCCCTCTCCCTCATTGGGACATACATTTAGCATCGAAATGAGAAGTATTAACCTCCTAGCTCCCTCCATGCTCCACCTCATTTAAGGTATGTAAGGCCAAGATGCTGTAAAGGAAATGTAGTCGATTAAAGATGTCCGCATTTGGCACGTGTGTTGATACAAGAAGTCTGTTTCTAACGGAACATGGAACCAGCTATAGTCACATTACCGATGTTTTGATTCACCCACCTAAATGATTTTAATAAGGTTCCAACTGTAATAGTCCTTAGATATATAGGCAGTTAAGTCTAGACTCTCAGATGGTGTCAGTTCAAATGGTGAAAGTCCATGTGGTGAAGTCCAGAATCTCAGATGGTGTAAGTCCGTGCGGCGAGGCCCAGACTCACAGATGGTGTAAGTTCGTGTAGTGAAGCCCAGACTCTCAGATCGTTTAAGTACATGAGGTGAATAACAATCTTTGAGGTGGTGTAAGTCCATGCAGCGAAGCCTAGATGATATTTGAATGCAGTGAAGTGCAGCTTCAGTGGAACTCTCCATGAGGATTTCTAACAGGCATATCAACGTATCCCTGGCACAAAAGTTTGGCGAATATAAATGATATGTTCACATCCAAGCAATAAATTAGCAGTTTATTTTTGTTACAAACATCAATAGACTTGTCCTTTTTAGAACTTTTTTCCCCCTCATTAATAACTTTGCATTTATGTTTAAGGATTTGGCAAATCATAAAATGGGGCTCCTTTACCCATGGATAAACTTGATACATTACTTTGAGGTTAATAGACAAGATGATACCAAGCCCTCAAAAATTGAGTCAGGTAAATTCAAATTCAACATTCATATTATAAACCTATATGAAAATCGAGATAGTAGGCTAAATTTTAGCACACTGTCTTACTAACCGTTCGGGATAGATGGCTATGTGTTAAGGATGAAAGTTTTATTTATAGGAAGTGCACCCGAATTTGTGTGGAGTAATATTGGAAAACCATTAAGGAAAAAAACACTCGTTGAGCCTAACCTGACTAGTTCTCCATTCGGACTCCTGGGGCTCTGGACAGGGATGTGGGTGCAGTCTCTTCGATATAAAGCTCCAGGGAAATTGGCCTTGTCATAGAACAGCACTCGCACAGCTTCCAGTTCAGCTTCTGTGGTGGGAAACTACACCACATCTCGCATGTTTTGGGCCAGACAAATTGATATTTTCTTGAAGACACGCGATACCGTTGATTGGTCAACATTGTAGGCCCACATTTCTCAGCCAACAACCTAAAAATGGGAGAAAATTTACTAGCCTATTTTACAAAATTATAGGAATAAATATGAAATTAGGCCCTACTTTGATTTTTTTAGAGGTAAGACTATTTTTGATTTTATATACATACAAAAATTCAATATTAAATGTCCACCAAAATCCCAATAGCTACTGTATGTCACAAAACAATCAATTAGCCTAATTGCTTCAATTACATAATAAAAATCAATGGAAGAAATATGTTGTCAGTAAATAATATAAGTCCTAATATAAAATTAACTTATATACCGATGCTCAATTAATCTTAAATAACACATTACAAAACAAACATGAAAACTTATTAATGTATTTATTCCAAAGATTTAAATTAGTTGTTCCTTCTTTTAAAAAATACCAGTTAAGAACCATGTTTTTTGTAAGTTTAGTAATAATAAATAATATAACCTTTAAAAAAAGTATATTTACAATTTGGTATTAATTCACCTGTTCCGTGGCATAAAACTAAAGGGTGGACAACGTTTGTTGTAAATGAAGCTATTAAAGTCCTTGTTGTGTTTCGGGATCGTCAATTTCCAACATAGGGAAGATATCTTTCCATACAACTTCCTTCTAAAATAGAAAACTTTAACGAAATGGTTCGTCAGAATAAGCCTAACAGTTATCCTGGAAATTCCTAACATGTATCCTTTGAATCACAACAACTTGATTAGCCTCTTCTTCAAAATAGTCGTCGATAACGTATAAATGCGTGGCAATCCGGTGGTTATGGAGCGCCATATTTTCTTGACAACACAAAACAATAATAACAGATGTGTCACAACTCTATTTCTCATGCGCACCGTGCTGGAGTAGCCCTGTGTATAAGGGATAGGATTAACGGAGAAGGTTGGTCGGGATCTACCTTTAGGTTTTCTCAAGCGCACGCCCGCGTGCTTGAGAATTACTTGGGGGCTCCGACGCGCCCTCGTCGTAGCAAGAAAATCAACCATCCTCCGCCATTTCTCCTACTCGTTCTTGCATACGGGCCAAAGTGATAATCACTGCTTCGGTGGCTGCATGGGGTAACGCTCTACTCTCGCATTAGCCTCTAGACTGCTGATGTTGGGGAGATTGAGGTTTGAATCTCGGTCGGGTGTACTGAGGGAGGTAACTGCACTTGGATCTCAAAGCCGGATTTTTATTTAGATTTTTAACTAGGCACTTTTTTTTAACACAATACCACAGTGGGTCATCGGGAAAGTCATGTGGGATTGTTAGTTATGAATAATTTAAAAGGTAAGTGTACCCTCATTTGCGTGAAGGTAGATAATGAAACCATTTGAAAAAAACCCATCATTTAATCTGACCATATTTGAACCCCATCACTGGCAAAAAAAATACTAGGCCCTTGGGTAGCAATCTACAATCACAATGCATTTTATACATGCATCGATGGTCACATGGTCTAAGTCATCACCATATGGCCGGTGACAAAGTGATTGACTTTTGAAGCAAATCCGGGTATACATTCTACCTGGTTGACCGGCAAAACCCCTTTGAAAATGGTGGGGTGCATGAAGTACGACAGTTTTAACAGACATCAACTGTGCTAAATATATCGAGGTTGAATCCCGGTGTGCACGCCATCTAAATTTGTATACTTGCATCAATGATCCCATGGTCTAAGATTTCACTAAACGGCCTATGACATAGTGATCTATTTTTGATTTTCTCACTACAATCAAATGAGTATACACATTCTACCATGTCTAGAAAAGTCTGGTCGACTGGATAATCCTCTTCGAAAATGGTGAGGGTGCAGGAAGTACGACCGTTATGCTAAAAATATCGAGGTTTGAATCTCGGTGTGCACACCATCTAAATGTCAGGTTCATCTAAATCTGGAGGGTGAGGTGGAAATCGAACCCCCAGCGGTGTTAAGTGTAGGTATTACTCTTTCCGGAACATTTTCATAATAATCCCTACCACACGTTTTGCCAGGAAGGGTACGTGTCACTCATATAGTTGTGGCAGGGAAGGTTTTGTGCTCGAATCTTGTTCTGGTGAACTGGGGTGGTTATCTACTCTCCCTCACTCCACGTAAACGCTGCTACATTTCTACCTTACTCCTCCGAACCATGACGGATACCTACATCCGCGCATGTTGACGGACGATACCAAACAACATATTTTAGTAGGATTTTAGGGTGGTGGTTAGCGGCCCCTAACTGAGGATTATAAATCGCTGTAAGGCTTCCGAAGCCCCTGATTGTTCATAATCTGAGCTGTGTATGCTCTCTAGTTGCAACATCACCGGGAAAAAACTCATTACCACATAGGGGGTTGTGAAATTGCGATGACGACACCGGGAAACCCCATAACTGATAAGGGGTTGCGACCCATGCCTTAAAGGAGGGGGGAGTGAGGAGAAGTGAAAGGGATATCAAGGAAGGGGAACCATTTATCACACTCTTCACTACGCTGTAGTCAGGAGAGCTTTGTGTTCCGTGTACCCTCCGATGACGAGGGAGGAACGCCCGATGCCGTGGACTGCATAAAATAAAATAAACTCTCGCACACGTCCCATTCTTACCCAGCCATAAAAAACAAATGAGCATTAATAAAAATATAATTAGCCCTAATAAAAAATACAATGACCATGAATTAAAAAACAAATAAAATACGAAAATAAAATTACCAACATGTTTGGAACAAGAACCAACATGCCTGGAACACTGTATAGGGAGTCAGGAGGAAGGGATGGTGTCTGGAGTAGAGGGTAGGGGTCTGGAGGAGGGTAGGGGTGAAAACTAAGAACTAATAAGAGAGCGAAGGGCGTGGTCACGTGACCAAATTCAACCAATCAGAGCATTGGGGTGGCAAGTCCTACCAGCTACTCACGTTGCATTCACCAGCTTGAATCTAACATCTTGGATTTTTCACTTTTCGAATTTTTCTCCTAAGGATGGAATGCTAAATAACTTATATACAAAATTTCAACTCTTTATGGTATCGGGAAGTGGTACAAAAAGCTTTTTAGGGACAAACTGACACCACATGGATTAAATAGATAGATAGAGTCCAGAGGTCAAATCTTTGTCCTACGTCGGACAACACAGAAACTCTTCTAGTTCCCCAAACAATAGGAATAGTTCAGAGGAGTTGATAGAGTGAGATGTGTATATAAATGAAAATGGCGTAGAGAGAATTAAGCGTGGCGCTCCCAAGTGGTGATTTATGGCTGGTGAGTCATCGCCCGGAATAATGCGGCCATGCAAGTGTCCCGGGGAGTTCGTCATCCACAAAGCAAACAAGTTATTTGACGGTGAGACGGAGCGCGCCATTGTTGGTGACGAGATGATGCATCGATTATTACCACAACAAGTACAGTCACGTTAACGACAAAAACAACACAAGATTACCCCCCATCCCTCGCTTTCTGTGGAGATGAGACACTAAAAAAAACCTCTTACTTTTTTTTCCGGAAAATTCTCAAACTTTTTTCTGAAAAGAAAAAAAACTAATTTAATTTAGTTCTAGTAAAGCAATATATATTTATAGCCAACTTCGGTGGTCTTGGGTTAAAGTACTCGCCTCATGACTCGATGCTTATTGGTTCATACCCAGCTTGGGCCAAGGGATTTTCCTTTAGCGATAAAATCCATAGCACAACTTCTTTTGGGGGTCCCATGTCATGTGGTGAGTAAAAGAACCATGGATGGTATGTGAAGATACCTTTCCAGGCAAAATTGGTACGCTCTTTCATAGAAATTCAGTGTGTAAGTCAAAGGGGAACCACAACATTTCCTGAACCTCCCTAATGCATGGGACTTCTACCAGATGGTGAGGACAGTACTAACCAACAAATAACCTTGAAAGGAAATCATTACGAGACCATTTTAATAATAATATTAATTTTTTAGCACCGCGTCCTACTACTCGTCTGGATAATACGCTTACATACTAATTACGCTAATGTGTTAGGGATTGGAAAGGCTATATTTAATGGAAGTTTACACACATTTGTGTAGAGGTAGAGGGGAAAATATTTTTAGGATAAACCTCTCAGTACACCCGACCGAGATTCGAACCACCTTTTCTCCCCTTAATCAGCAGTCTAGTTTACTGCGAGAGTATTTCCCTAGACTATGCGGCCACTGAAGCGGGTTCTATTAATTATTGATTTTTGTAAAACGATCATTTATGCAGGCTATAAACAATTTAAAACATTTAAATAATACCAAATTATTAATTTATTTTTTTAGTTTTAGACAATGTAGGGGATTAAAAGTTCTGTTTCGACTAAAATATATAATATAAATATTCATCATTTAATTTATAGAAATCCTTTAATTATTTTAAAAAAAAATCTCAAATATGTCAGCCAGAAATCGAGCAATTCCAAAAGAGTAGCCGCCTTCTGTTGGCGAATACAGTGACAACTTTTGCGGATATAGGTTGTCGTGTGGTCAACACAAACGAATCCTTCGTCCTTTAATATCAGTTTCATAGATCGTACTCGCCCCCAGTGATTTTTCTTTACAAGTGGATGTAAACTAATGTAATTCCAGATCCGTTTTTAATAGGTCTTACACCCGCCTCGGTGGCGTAGTTGGCTAACACGCTTGTCGTGTTGAGCTCGACTGCCGAGGACGGGGAGATCGAGGTTCGAATCTCGGTCGGGTGAACTGGGGGGGTTCCCTAAATGGCTTTCCACTCTCCCTCCACGCAAATGCAGGTTCACTTCCTCTGATTCAAACTTCCCAATTCCTAATCCATTAGCATAATTAGTACTTAAAGCGTATAACCCGAACGGGTAGTAAGACGCGGTGTTAAATATTAATAGGTCTTACCGTTGAGCCAAAAGAGACATCCAAAGAAAGGTCCACACCGACTTTAAAGTTGTTCCACCATTTTGAATTATTTTTTAGGGGGTTAAAAATTTATTTTCTTAACTTTTTGGAACTTTCTCGTCTGTTACAGGCTCAAGGTATTTTTTCAAAATAATTTGTGGTATTTATTCTTGTGTGTAACAAGTGAACATAAATTGTAGGCCAAATAGAAATATTAGAATGGAAGGGCAACAATTCGAAAAGTACTCTAGAGTCGCGACTATCTGGCTGAAAATGGCGGCATTCCGGGCCAGATAATACTGAATCCGAGTGTAAATAATTTTCAGTATGGGTTTGCCTACTTAAAAAATGTTTTTATCACAGAACATTTAACTTTGTTTTAATATAATCTGACCATTTTCTGATTGCTATGTCAAACAGGAATACAGTAAAAATTAAACTAGAAAGAAACCTTTTAAATTATCCACTATACATTTTATTTTGTAAACGATCCATTGGCTACAAAGCAAGAACAAGTGAAAATAGAGCGTCAAATGGATGACAATATAAATTCAGTAAATTTTGGCTCTGTACCGGTTTGTTTATTTTAAAACACACTTGTTAATACCGAGAACTGGACCGGATAATACGGAAGGTCGGATAACCACGACTCTAGTGTATATTTTCGTTATTTAGTATTTTTTGTTTAACTATTTTTTTTAAACTACTATGAAACTGGAAAACAAATGAAAATAAATCAACCCAAGACTCAATTTTAAAGGTGAATTAAAAAACAAAAAATCACTATAATTGATGATGATTATTGGTGGGGTTTTTTAGAAAAAAAAAGTGTATTATAATAATATATGTGAAGTGCTTTTTAAAATGACAATAGTCTCATCAGAAGTCCATGACAAATTAAAAGTATTCTTTTTAATTCCTGCATGCTCTGTGTTAGAAAAGTCAGAAGTTATCCGAGTGTGCTGGTATGGAAAGGGCGTAACGACGCCGACTGGCCCTCTAGGGTCTAGAGAGATGGGTGGGGGCGGGGGGTGTCTCCATGAGCAGTGCTTCCCACACCCCTTTTTTTCCAACAAGCGACAACCGCTGAATAGTAAGTTACAACTGTGGAACTCACCCTGACTATGGTCCGTAGGGAGAGCACCCCCACTACCCCAACCCCCTTTTCACCCAACACATGAAGTGGTTTTACAACTACCCTCTTATCCCCCTCACATTTTCATCTAAATCATGTCAACATGATATACAACTTTTTTTTTATGGTCAGTAAAATATGTTTTGAGACAAGGTAGTTTTTGTATTATCATTTTGTTTTTTCTATAAAGTATTTGGAGTTTTAAATTTTTTGTAAATATCACATTGTGTCGGTCGACTTCCGCCCCCCCCCCCGCCCCTCTCCCCTATCAACCGGAGCGCGTTGTTTTCTCAATGGATTGGTTAGATGTTGTTTGGTTTACTTTCCTTACTCGTACTAATGTTTTAGTTGAATTATGGTATGATGGAACTTTTTTTTATAAAATACAAACGTGTTTTATACTTTCTCGCTGCTCCTTGGAGGAAGGTAGTATTGTGAACAAAACAAAAATCGAATTCGAGATTCCTATGGACGTCGACGTTTATAACCTCCCTACACACACTCGAACCTGGAAAAGTATTTTTTTATACCGTCCGTCTGTCTATCTGTTACTGGGTCTAGAGCCGAAACCATTTTACCGATCGGGTTAAAACTTAAGTGTATGGGGTTTTTATAAGGTCTTCTCCAAGGGGTTTTTGCAATTAAATATCTAACCCTAAAAGTTAGGGTAGTTTATTCAAGGGAGGAAATAGAGAAAAAAACGACTTTCTCAAAATAGGCTTTATTTTAATTAAAATTCGTGTATAGGCGCTGTTTAAAGATGTAAACAAAATGGTGAATCTTCTTTTTTCGTGGAAATGACTTAGGTTCTTTTCTCAATATTTTTCTGTAAAAGTTCATATTATTTAATTTATTTTCTTTTGTAAAATGTGATATTTTAAAAATTGTTTCTGCAACAATATATTTTATTTAGTTTCACATATCTTAATAGTTTTAAGTAACTATCTTTATTTTTAGGTAAAGGAGTGAGAAAATTTGTGCGGTGCATTACTTAATTTACTTTGTAGTAAATATTGTTAGTGTTTTGATACATTGTTAGTGATGGTATTGTATTATTAAAATTTGAGGCATTTAACATGCACTTTCTGAACCGATTCATTATATCAGCACACGATAATTTCTATGAGCGATCTTGTGAATGTGGGGAATGGCAGGCCTCCACCGTGGTTCGGATCCCACGTTAAACTGTAGGTCCTCCATTTCATCTCACAATCACCCTACCATTACACATTAGCGTAAGTGCGTACAACTTGAACGGGTAGTAAGACGCTGTGCTAATAATAATAATAATAATAATAATAATAACAATAATAATAATATATGAGCGAGATTGAAAGGTCTTAACAATTTTGTCGGAAAAAATATTTTCACATATCTTCCAGGATTCTTTTACATGTCACAATCGATATGGGGCCGACGGCTTTACTACCCTTCCAAAGGAAGTTGTGCTGCGGGTTTTTATCACTAAGTCAACCCAAGCTGGATTTGAACCCACGAACATCGAACATCGGGTCCTAGGACGAGCACTTCACCCCAAGACCACAGGGGTCGACAGTAGGTATTGTAAATATCTATCTAAAGGGAAAGTTGAAGATCACATGACCTGACAAATTGAATATATGAAAGTAAATCTAGCAAATTTGTTTCATGAAGCTTGGACTGTATCTATATGTTGGACGAAATCCCGAAAACGGCCAATTGGACAGATTTTTTTGCTCAATCCTAGGATTGAACGTTTTAAAGTGACCAAATCCCGAAGTTCTATTCAATTTCGGGCTTTGGCTGTCTCAAAAACGCCAAACCTAGGATTGTGTAGTTACTAAACGACCAAAGTTGAAAATACAGTTGTTAAGTTAAGTCAGGCTTAAAAAAATTTGGTCAGGTAGTGTTGATCATTCAAAATAAATTTATAATTCCTGTCCGGTTTTGTTTGCATAGCAATTAGATCCTTTTGCTCTCTTGAATTCACATGGTTGTTCAAAATTGGGCGCACGCCACCTGCTCAGTCTGGTCAAGAAACAAACTAAAATATTATTTCAATATTTGGCCGTTAAGTAATAATTGCACAATCCTAAATTTGGTTGTTTGGAGACGGTCAAAGCCCAAAATTGAATATAATTTCGGATTTTGGTCATTTTAAAAATGCCCAATCCTAGGATTGAGCAAAAAATCCGTCTACTGGCGGTTTTCGGGTTTTGCGCCCAACATATACAACACTTTTTTCATATGATTAGGTGTGTCTTAACAACTATAAAATAACTATGTTTACATTAGCGCATTCATACACCAAATCTTATTATCTACAGCTGTCACTTTTGATAGATAATTACAATACAATAACAATACAATTACAATAACAATAATAATACAGTAAAATGTTAACATTATTGATCATCTATATTAATAAAATTAAGAATTTGTCTTATGAACATTGCGCAATACATACCACGCCCAGAGAGCTGAATATTTAAAATTAGTGGCTTTTGTGCACGAAAGTGTGTACCTCAAAGCAGATATTTTAAAATTTGGATTTGATTTGTTTATAAATTAATTAAAAACTGGGTCGAAAGCAATAAATGAAGATTTTTTTGTGTGTTTTTAAAGCAAAGGAAAGCATTGGTCGGGTTACTTCTGTTAGTACAAAATAAGTCTGTATTTCCTAACAGGTGCTTCAAATGCCAATTTGTTGCAGTCTCACTTCCCCTGGGAGAATTTGGTGTTTGCCACCATGCTTACTGGACACGCTTTACAAGAGGTTATTTTCACATCTATTAACTACACGAATGAGGATACATGTATTCACAACTGACCCTGTTCCCTTCCCCCACCACAACTGTACCGTACTAACAGATAACTTTCTCCTATTAATACACACCCCCCCCCCCCTCCCCCCC